>PVKB01005120.1:66918-109544 GCA_004027205.1 Ctenodactylus gundi | reverse complement strand
AGTCAGAAGCAGAAGGTGAAACATAGAATGGTCTCTCTGATATGAGAGACCCAGATCACAACTCCTTTGGAACTTAAGACAAAAGATAAAGTGAAAGAGGGGGGTAGTGTGGGGGAGGAAGGAAGGAGGGGTGGGTAGGAGGAGGGACAAAAGGAGAGTGGGAAAGCCCTTGTCACCTTGACAAGATACAAATGTGCACAAAATGCCCAACCTCATTGTAAACCTTGAATTTTGCACGTATACATATCAATAAAACGTGGGGGGAAAAAAAGAATGCCCAGGAGCCAGACTACCTGGGATTTAGTGCTGCCTCTGTTTTGAAGTTGTCTGACTTTGGGAAATAACCCAGTTTTCTAGTGGATTGGTTTCCTCGCCTGTATAGGCAGGGTCAGGTAGTACCTGCCTGACAGGCTTAAGTAGGCTAGTGAGTATAAAGTACTTACAGTCTGACACACAGAGCCGTGCTCATGCCAGCACTATCTTATTAATAAGACTAGTTGTGTAGCCATGGCCATTTCATATGTTCTCTGGACTCGGCTTGCACACCCATAAAATGAGACTGAGAAATCCCTGCCTTGAATTTCCTGCGGGATTGTTTTGAGGATGTCAGTTCTTGTATGTGGGCACCATGGCCGGTGCTGGAACAAGCCTCTGCTGTACAAGAATTTTGTCCAAAAATTTTGTGACCCACCGTGTCTGAGAAAATTTGGACAGACCGCTCTCATTCTCATTCCTGTCTACCTCCCTCTACTCCAAGCAAGATGGAAGAGAAGTCCTTTCTCCTGGCAGGGCTGACTGCTTCCTGAGCTCTCGGCCCCTCCGCTTCCGCCTTCTCAGGGACTGTGCGGTTGGTTTAGCTTCTGAGCCTCCAGCTTCTTCTCCACTTGCCTCCCCTACATCTATATAAACAACAGGTTCCTGTCTCTTCTGCCTAGATAAACATCACACCTTCAGGAAATAACAAAGAGGTTCACTCCAACTCCATCTTAGCCTCATTCTTTCTCTCTCTGTATTTTACAGCCGAACACCTGGAAGTTTTTGTCTTTACAACCTGTTTCTACTTCCTCACCTCCCACTCAATCCTCCTGGGGGTATAATATATAAAAAGTGGGCTGAATTCTTGGCAGTGAAGAAGTAAGGCAGAAGGGGCAAGCTTTTTCTGTCCTAGAGAGGTCCTGCTGGGAGGTGTTAGGTTTCCAGAGGTGAGACTCTGGTGAGCTAAGAGGGAGTCACCCAGCTCCTCTTAGGGCTTCCTTGTCTGATGCATGGCACTCTGTGCAGAATGCCCATTGCCTGGGGCTATGGCACACCTGCATGTGGCTCCCTCCCTGATCACTTGGCAGCACCTGCCTTCTGACCAAGTCAGATCCAGGCCAAGCCAGTCCCTCTGTTCCCTTCTAGCTGACAGCCTTCCTGGCAATAAGGAGAGTTTCACGGCTTCTGTGGGGCCCGAGCAAAACCCGGAGAGAAGATGGAGAAGGTAAAACACGTATGCAGATGCCAGGTTTGGGTTTTTCTTCTGCTTTCCCTTCCTGCTATTTCAAAATCATCTCTAATGAGAAGAGACTGTGGGAAGATGCTGCCGGCCTCACTGTGATGCTGCCCGCCAGGAGCCACGGAGGGAACACGCGAGCTGCTGCACCTGGCGGCTCCCTAGGACAGGTAGGGCTTGTGAGGCAGAAACTGCAGGGATCTGCCACATAAAAGAGCTCACCAGTGTTTTTTTTTTTTAAACACTTCTTTTTTCCCCTCAAAAACTTGTTTTTTTATTGTTATGCATTTGTGATACGTACTAAGTAGTCCAACTTTAGGAACTGGTGCATACACGTATCTCATTTTGATCATTTCGACTTCCCTTCCCCTCTTCCCACCTTCCTGTCCCACTGCTACACCCCGTCTCTCTCTCTTCTTATCTCATCTCATCTCTCTTCCTGCTTCCTACATCTCTCCTTTTTAGCTCTTTAGCTTATGTATGCCTTGCGTTTTTCATATTAGAGAAGGCACACAATGCTTTACCTTTTGTCTCTGGTTCACCTCACTAAACACAATGGTCTTCAGGTGCATCCATTTTCCCACAAATAATTCAAATTTTCTTCAGAGAGGAGTAGTGCTCCATTCCTTAGATGCACCACATTTTAATCTGTTCATCTGTTGGCGGATGCATTGGCTACTTCCGGGATTTAGCTATTGTGTGGTGTTAACACTTCTGTGAAGCTATGACTATAGCCGCATGTGTTTACAGACAGGGCCTGGGGTTGAAGCAGAATCTGGGCAGCAGCATGGCCACTGCAGGGCCCACCATGGGTTGGGGTGAGCACTTCATAGATATTGCCTCGACTAATCTTCACCACCACAGACATCGAAATAGGCGTCATTTTCTCCTTTCCTTGTAGACAAAGTATACAGAATTTGGTAGCAGACACGGCTGAGTCTATGACTCATTGACTGGGTGGGGAACTTGGGGGATCTTCTTAAGGTCTCTGGGCTTCAGGTTTTTATCTATGGTAGATCAGGGCTAGATTGCAAGAACTAAAAGGCGCAATCCAAGGGAACGCCCTTTGACCCACCAAGTGTCACTTCCTCACCCAGCTGTCCATGTCGACTTTCTCTAGTGGAGTAACAGACAACAAATTACTTCAGCGTCACGAGTGGAAAGTGGGTAGATGAAGAACTGGATGACTTTCAGTCTCTGTTCTGTCTCCTTTCCATGTGGTTGTTTTTACTACATCTTTTAGCACACTTTCTAGACTTTCCCAAATTTTAAAACCTGGGATACTGGGATCTGGTAGAAGAACCGCATCCAGTCTTGGTTGTGGCATTGCTAGCTATAGGACCCCAAGAAGCTCATGAACACTCAGTTCTCTTATCTTTAAAGTGGGTATCACAGCAATGTTGAGAGGAGTGTGCGCAGCTGCTCGACATGGGGTAGGTGAGTAGCAAGTATCCTCTGTTTTAGAAGTCTTCTGTCTGTATAACCCATTGGTGAGGATGTGACCTGTTGGGTATCCTAGGAAATGCTGGCAGTTTTCAGATTGCAGACCTGCAGGTATTGCAAAGAACCTGTCCATCTCTGCTTCAGCCCCTGCTCTGCGGAAACCGTGGCTCAGCTGGCGAGTGTGCCCTGCACAGTTGCACAAGCAGGCTGCGAGGGGGTGGGCAGCTCAGGGGGGGATGTTTTCAGCAACAAGGGAGGAGAGGAGCTGAGCAGGTGGTTCTGACACACGGCTGACGAGTGACAGCAGAGGAGGAGTGACGCTGAAACGATGATATCAGATAATATTAGAGAACGGAGGGTCACTCATAGCTGCCAGGTCACGCAATGTGAGAACGGCTTTGGAATAGCTAGCTCTCCCAGGATGGTTGCTAAGGGCCGGGAGATGGAGGATTCATTCTGACAAAAGCAAGGGGAAACATGCAGAGGCTAACTTTCAGTTTGGGAGATGATCTCATAGGCTCCTGAATGTCACATATTAAACATGCAATTGTTGGGTCCCTCCTTTGTGCCTCCCTTCCTCCTCAGACCCTGGGAGACAGCATGGCCTACATCCCTGCCCTCAGGAAACTTTTAACTGGATTTAAGCCTCTCATTTGAGAGGTGAGGAATTTGACTGAGGGAAGTAGCACTAACTTGCCTAAGGTCTCAAGGTGACTTATCAGCAAAGCTGGTTTTGGAATCCAGGCCTCCTAAATGCTAGATCAGAAATTTTTCCAGGTCACTGTTTTGGTCCATTTTGTGTTCCTACAACAGGGCACCCCAGCAGGGCAATTGTAATAACAGAAATTTAATCACTCAGGACTTGCAAGGCTGGGAAGTACAAGGTGAGGGGCAGGCATCTGGCAGGAGCCTTCTAACTGCGTGGTCCGTGGTGGGGAGGCAAAGCAAGGTTGGGAGGAGAGAGCAAGCGTGGGCCAAGCTTGTTATTTTTTTTAAATAAGAAAACTACTCCCACAATAGTGAGGCCCCTCCCAAAATAATGACCATAATCAATTTATGAGAGTGGTGACCCCATACCAAAGCCTCCTATTCCCCACTTCCCAGCACCACTGCATTAGGAATGAAGTGTCCAAGACACAACCTTCAGGGAAAGCATTACTACTTCATTTTATAGAAGAGAATTTATATGCAGCAAATTTTAATGTTAACAGTACCTCAGTCAGATAAATAATGAGTACCAAAAATGAAATGTATAAAATTTTAAGTGTCTCACTGACATTTTGTATTTATTCAGAGCTCCTGTCTTAGATTATTCCATCTAGTTGAATTAGACCATAGAGTATGAATGGATGTGGTTGGCTAAAACCAGAAGGATGATGTGGGTAGCTTAGCAAGACAATGGAGCCTTGCAGTCTGGCGGTTCCTTAGAAAGCTGACAATGGAAATTCCATTTGATCCAGCTACGGCCCTATTGGGCATATTCCCAAAAGAAAAGAGTCAACATGCCAAAAGACATATGCATATCCATGCTTATAGCAGCACAGTTTATAATAGCCAAATCCTGGAAACAAGTTACCTGCCCATGGAATGGTTAAAGAAGATGTGATTCCTATATACAAGACAGATATAAAGCATTTGAATGAAAATGGGGCCACCTGGAGTAAATAATGCTCAGTGAAATAGACTAAGCACAAAAGACTGACTATAGATGGGTGTCCCTCTTATGAAATGCACAAAAATAATAACATAAAAAGGCCCAAACATGAACGGCAGTGTAGAAAGAGAGGCAAAGGTCAGATAGGAAAGGAGTGAACCCCTGATAAAGGGGTGGTCATAGATGCTCACTAATTCTCCAAACTCCATGGTTCTAATGTGTTTCAGAATTTGGAATTCATGTATTTACAAAAAAATGTGTAATTTTTATGTCATGTGAATTAAAAAAAAAAGTCAGTGGAGCATAGAGATCTGGACCAAGAGCCCTTCTCACCTGGGGTCCTCACCCCTCTGAGCCTCAGCGTTTCCAATTTGTAAAGTGAGGGATTGGATTAGAATGATCTCAAAATCCTTCTCCAGCTCTACATTCTATGATAAATTATAAATTAACCAGCAAACCAGGCAGTGAAAAAGTTTCAAAGAACCTAAGATGCAATTCCAGGAATTGTCTATGGTTCCAGTGACACTGGAGTATTGAAGCCTCCTTGCTCTCTGCACCCCAGTCCTGAGGCAGGATGCAATTGGGCCAATTGTCCCATGGTACCCACTGAACAGCTGCTTCACTACCTGTACTACCCAGGTGTCTGTGCTCCTGGAGGACCATGGCAAAGACCTTCAACTCTCTGTCACATGACAATTGTGGAGGCCTGGCTTCTTAATCAAATTAGGGCTACTCTGACGGCAGAAATATTGTCTTTTTTGTTCCTCTGCTCCAATGCTTGTCACTGAGGAGTCAGCCAGTAGGTGCCCATAGGATGAAGAAACTAATGAATAATAACAGAATAAGAAAAGTACACTTGTTAAAAGTCAATAATTGAAGCTGGATGTAGTGGCCTAGCCTGAGGCTGGAAGATTGCAAGTTGTTGACTTAGTGTGATACAGTCTCAGAATAAAAAATAAACACGGGCTGGAGATGTAGCTCTGTGTGAAGGCTCTGGGTTCAATCTCTAGTGCAGAAAAAAAAAAATCAATTAGAGAAGCACAAAACAGCCTCTGCTAACGAACTCATCAGTGATCCCAGAATCAAGCATTGGGGCAAGGGAGGTTATTAGCCACTGGCTCAAATTCACACGATTAGAAAGCAACCAGGCCAGGACTACTTCCCTCTCTCCTGTTGTATCTTTTATTCAATATCACACAAGGTGGCCAGCCAATCTGGAATATTGAACACAGGTGGCTTTTGATAAGAATTTATCAGAAAAATAAGAATTTTGAAGTAGCTTAACTCATGGATCTTGGCATCTAATGGATGTGCTTGTGCTCTTTTTGCCATTTCTCTTGTAGACTGTTTTTTAAAAACCATTTTATTAACAGAGATTAAGTCCAGGACATTCATACTGAACTACATCTCCAGATCTCACTGGGCCTCTGCCTGCTGGCAGGACCTGGGCAGCTTGCCCCCTCTGGAGCTCAGTTTCTTATACTGTGGAGGTGGTGCTTCTAACACCTCCCTTGCAGACTGTTCCTCAAGGTCATTGGAAGGCTGTGGTTCACTCAAATTAAAGGTCAGATGGAAGTTTCTAGCATACTGAGTCTATCATTGTTCTGCACGATTGGTTGTTAGAGAGCAGAGGATTCTTTCTTTATCTCTTTTGAAGGGATAATCTTGGTTTAGATAATAAATAGTCTCCCGCAGAAACAGCGTGCGTTCTCCACCAGACCTTTCCAGCCTCATGAAGTAGAGGTTTGCCATTACACAAATCAGTTAGTGGTGGTCTGTGTTTTTGCCTTTCTGCTGCTACAGCTTGAGCGAAGGCTGAGTTTTGAGTAGTTCTCAAGCCTACAGTTGCTGCTCTCCACCACCATGGACCTCTTAGGACTAACACCAATGTCAGCCAACAAAGCTGTGCACGAAGATGCACAGAGAAGGTCTGTGAAGCAGACTTGCTGTGAGTCACAGACAGCTGTAGCTGCCCTAGGTGGAGAGTTGGCAGATACTGTCAGTATATGCTTTGTAGAAGGTACAATTGTTCTGTGGCCTGGAGGAGTCCTGAGTTGTGAGGCCAGAGAGCAGAGCTTCTGCTTTCTGATAAGGAAATTGCAGTGCCATGAGCGTCACCACGTACACTATAGATGCAGCCAGCCAGCAGGCCTCTTCTTATTACTCACAGGAAGTGAGTTAGAACACTTCATACAGGAAGATGACTCGCTCCCCCACCAAGATGCAGAGAGCCCTTCCGAGGAAGTTACTTGAAGTCTTTATTTTATCCCTTAGCCTGCCTTTCTTCTGTCAAATCCCTCAGCTCAAATCTGCCAATTGAACTGGCTGTAGCGTCTCTTGAACACTCCGGTGGATTTTTAAATTTGCTCTCATGCCAGTTACAGCACTTTATCCATAGCTAGGCTTCTTTTATGCTTCTGCTGGTCAGAGGGCAGGTTCGTCAGCACAATGGGAAATAACACAGTGAGCACATTGCTTTTATAATTGGAAATGAGTAAACATATATTTTTAAAAAATGTGCGAATGTGCTGTGGATCAGGCTTGAACACAAGGATTATGGGTCTCCAGTGTACTTAGGGAATAGGAGGGTGGAGCACGGATAAGGCAAAGTGGCAACCCACTTCTTGACCTCATTCAGATCAGTTTAGGCAAGAACAAGAAAGCTTCTGATCTCACAACCTAAGGTTTGGGCTAGTCTGGTTCTCATCTTAAAAGGCAAATGTGTCTGAAGTGAAGATTCTTTCCTGCATTCTCTGAAATCAAATGTTAGTTGAGAAGATCAACTTATCCACAGCGGGTGTACCACAAGCAAGGACAGACTCTAGAACCTATCCTTCAGTGACAGAGTCAGGCATGGATGTAGGCCACCAACCTTCATGCCAGGGAGGACAGCAGGCCCTGGGCACAGGGAAGGGACACTTGGGCACAGACTAGTCCTGAGGGGTTGAAATGGCAAGCTGGTGTCACAGAGAATACGTATGCCTTTGAACTTGAAGAGATGCACACTCTTGTTCTTGTTTTGGTACCTACCAGGGTAACTCTCGGCGAATCACATCACTTCTTGGGGCTCATCTGCACAGTAGTTCTGAGAGGCAGCACAATGACCAAGGTTGTCCTTGGACAGACTTGGGTCAGAGATCCCTGCCCACCATTCATGAATAATGAGTTACTAAAGTTCTGCCTGCCTTTCTGTAAGCCTTTGTTTCCCACTCCTAAGAGCAGATAAGAGTACATATCCTGTAGATTTGATGTGAAGATTAGCTTAAATGGTTCAGGTAAAATACTCAGCATAAACCCAGAGCACAGAAAATACTTCATAAATGGCATCTGCTATTTGAACTTGGGACACTGGGCCCTCATCCAGTTGGGAGTGGAAACAGAGGAAATAGGACTCTATGGTATCCTGGGGGGATACTGGTAGGTTTACAGGGCACCCCCAAAGGAGCCCATCATTGTTCAGTCCACTTGATTTTGGTGTCATGCGTGAGGGTGTACTTGGCCCTGGATAATCTGCCAGATTCCAGGTCTGAGGACACTATGAAGCTCACTGGATGAGCTGAGGAGGTGAAGGAGGTGACTTTGAGGTGAACGTTAGGGACAAGCTTGCACTGGGACTGGGACTTTCGTGCTAGAAAGGCAGGACCGAGCCTGACAGATCTACAATTATGCATCTCATTTAATTTGCTTTTTATAGCTTGCATCATCATGTTCTCCGTCAGTGAAGCAACAGATTCAGAGTGCTCACCACTTGGGAGTTGGTGGCACAGGGTCCTGGATGTGATTGGGACTGGAAAGCCGTGCTCCATGCATGTCCTGAGATGCTAGCCTCTAACACAGTGGTCTGTGAGGACCTGTTCTGCTCGGTTTTGTGGAGGGGCTAGTCATGTTCATTCTGTTCTGCCCGTACATGTGCCATAAATATAATTCTGGGGATGAGAGAAAGGATACACTTGACTGAGCACTACCTATCAGTGAATGGCTCTGCTTAAATTTCTTAGAGTTACTTAGTCGCTGCTGACACAGAATACTTGACATCCACAATTTAAGTGAGGAAAATTTATTTTAGCTCTTACAGTTTCAGAAGATTTCACATGGTCCATTTATGGACAGCGGGCAATGGTGGAAGTACATGGCAGAGGCTGGAGACTGCTGACGGCACTGCAGACAGAATCCACAGGAAGCATCAGCAATCCCATGTCTGGAGACTTAGGCAAAGGCCAGAACTTTCCCAGAAAGAAGCTGTAAAAATGTCCTTCCTTTATTTACTTCAAACTGCCAATTGGTCACTCCCTCCTTCACTATCTGGCCCACGAGTCAATAACACATACCTGAAAACTGTACCTTGGGTTCCCCTCGATCTCAACACACTGACACAGTCAAATCCCAAGTGTCTGCCTCTTCCAGCCAGGCCCCACCTCCCAACAGCACACAGTTCCACAGTTATTCCACGACATCCAAATACATGAGGCTTTTGGGGACCCTCCAGATCCAGACTATAGCAGCAGGCAATCTTGTTTTCCCGATACACTACCAACAGCACGTATGGTATCCCATTTTAAAGCCAAGGAAAGAAAGTTTCAGCAGGACTGTCCAGGGATATGCATCTAGAAGAAGTGCTGAAATTCCAGTCCCTTGGTGGGCATCTCCCCTCTTCTTGGTCTCATCCCATTTCCCTTCGTGCCACAGTTTACAATGTGGTTAGCTTATGCCTAGTTATGGACCACAAATTATGGATTCTGGTATGAATTTTCTATTCCTTTCCCACTAAGCAACTGATGAAGCCTTTAGTGGTTAGATATGACCAATGAAATTGCTCCTGTCCTATTGTGATTTGAATATCTTGATATTTACATCGGATTGCTAATGATCAAGTTGAAAGAGATGGGAGTTGGAGCACCCTCTTAGAAGTCTATAGCTCGGGTTCATTCTCTTGCTCTCTTTCTCATTTTGGGGAGAAGGGCAGCTGTTCGTGCTCTTTGCTAATTTCTTCACTGAGTTTTAAGAACGCTTTATGTATTAAGGACATTATTAGTAGTCTTATTTATTTGTCCTACATGTTAGAAATGTTTTGCTCTAATTGATCAATGTTCTGTCTATTAGCGGCATATAAAATATTTTTGGAGACACGCATCCGCAATTTAAAAATTTAAATATTAAATAAAATAGTTTTGCATTATGTTCAAGAAGACTTCCCATTCCAAGAGAAAGAACAGATTTCTTATGTATAATTCCTAAAGTCTTTTACTTGGCTTTCTCTTTTATTGAATTGTTAGTCCCAACTCCAAACTGCTATACTAGTTATCACTATATAATTTGAGTTAATATCTGTCCTTTTCTGGCTTTTCTCTGTCTTCTCTGGAATTATTATTTTTTATTTTCCTTAAAAATGACATAAATATCATACTTTTGTTATTGAAGAAATGACCGATAGGTACAAAAAGAAAAACAAAGAAAAAATGGACATTAGCAATCTCATCCAAATATTATTAATGTAATTTTTGAGTACTTTACACCAGCGTTTTTTTCTATATGCAGACACACAAACCCCCACATTCACACCCACCCCTCACACACAACTTCTTTGCAGTACAAAACTAGGCCATGCTATATTAGTAGATATCCTATCTTAAATCTGCATAATCATTGCCTAATCAGCATTCCCATTGCTTGATATACTGTTGTATTTAACCATTGCTTCACTGTTAAGTAGCAAGTTATTTCTACTTTTTCACTCAAGCTATTTATGCTTATTTCTGTCTGGGTGTGAATAAATCTTTTGCACATTCCTCTAGCAAGTCAATCAACATTTCGTCTGAGGTACTGTTTAGCATGGTGGTATAGGGTTTGCAATGCCCACATCAGCTTACCAGTGTCTGCCCCAGGACTCCTCCCTGTGTGAATGCTATTCACACTTCCTCTGGGTGTCAGGGAGACTAACTCCTCAGGACAGAAGTCATCATACTGGTTCAGGGTGTGTGATCTTTGCAATCACACAGAGCTACGTGAAGTTGGCCTAAAAATCTGAGTCTGTTTTTCTTTCTTTCTTCTTCTTTCTTTCTTTCTTTCTTTCTTTCTTTCTTTCTTTCTTCTTTTCTTTCTTTCTTTCTTCCTTCCTTTCTTCCTTTCTTTTGTGGTCTTGGTAATTGAATACAGGGCCTTTGCTCTGAGCTACATTCCCAGCCCCATTTTATTGCTTTATTGAGACAGGGTATTACTAAGCTGTTAAGTTGCCCATGCTGGGCTCCAACTTGTGATTCTCCTGCCTCAGCCTCCCAAAGCGCTGGAATTGCAGGCCTGCCTCCCTGAGCCCAACTAGAACTTATACACTTTGAGAAGGTATTGCTCTAGGCAAGAATCATACAGAGCTTGAAGTGGGGAGCTGATGATATCGGTAGCCCAGAATTCTCCTTAGCACTTCCATTTCTTCTGTCTTGAGCCCATGTCTCCACAGCAGTGGGCTCTTGACAGCTCAAGGTGTGCTGGGAGGAGCCCCATCTTCAGGGCAGGCAGGCCTGGGCTTCTTTATCTGGGCTTGATTGTTAGTTGAAGGGTCATTATTACTCTGGAGGTCTTGGTATAAATAATTTCAATTATTTATCCAGTTTCCTTGCCTGTAAAATGTGGCTTTCTTTGGTTATAATTAGAGATAACTAGAGATTGCATACTTAACATGTCTAGAGCACCGTCAGGGTACCTGAGCCAGTAGTTTGTGTCTGAAGGCCTGAGTCTAGATGTCAGCTCTGGGATTCACTTCTCCAATCATTTCTTTCCCTTAGGCTCAAGTTTCATCATCTGTGAAAGGGAACTTTATACCAAATGACTTCTGAGGTCTCTCATTTATTTATTTATTTATTTATTTATTTATTGAGACAAAATCTTGCTCTGTAACCCAGGCTGGCCTTGGACTCACGGCAGTCCTCTTGTCTCAGCCTCCCAAGTGCTAGGATTACAGGTGTGCACTACCACACCCAGCTGATGTGGTGCTGGGGAATTGAACTTGAGTACTCAGTGCTTAACTTAGCACTTGCTAGGCAAGCACTTTAACTGCTGGGCCATTTCTCCAGTCTCTCTCCTTTATTTAAAACTTGACATTTTAAAAACATATTTCAGTGTACATGTTTAAATGGTAATGGGTACTGATGGTTAGAAGAGTGGGGTCTCTTATTCACCTGTCAAATGACCTATCCTGCCTCTCTATATATGGGCATAAAGAGAAGAATAGTTTTTCTGTGGAGTAGTGAAAGTTTTCAATTTGGCATAAACAAAAAATTCAGGGGAGATGTTGGCAGTTATCAAATGAGTTTCCAAATAGTAAGGACAAAAGCAGCAGTGATCTAAATCCAAAGCTGAGTCTTGAAATATAGATGGTTGTGAGTACATAGCTGGTAGAGAAAATTCTCTGATCTTTCTTAGAAAATCCTCAAGATCATCTGGACTTGAGAGTGATGGGATGACAAAGGTAACCAGAAGCAACGATTCTCATAATTAATAGTTAATTCACTGAAAACATCTAAACATTCAGGTAATTCTTTTCCCCTGGCCTTTTGGATGGGAATGTGGACATAGGAGATCAGAAATATGCCCAAAATAACAGCCTGCACCCCTGAGAAATAATGAGCTAATTCAAACATTATTTCTCCTTTATCTGTACTTCCAACAAAACTTAACCAAGCAGCTACCGTGATAGACTTGTGCTAGGTGTTGGAGGACAGAGAATCAGAGTAGGAATAAAGATAAGCACAGTGCACCCTATGCAACCAGACAGATATTTAATTAACTAATGCTAGGTTAAAAGTACCACTAGAGAAAGGGAGGAAGAAACGCTTTGAACCTTTAGAGGGCCGGGCATTTATTTCTGGAGTCTGGCACACATTAGAAATGACTTCTAGCAGATGCAGCATCTAATCTGGGCCTGGAATGATTGGATTTTATCCATCGACTTAACAAATATTTGCTAGGAACCAGTTAACTTCAAAGCCTTATGGAAGATGCATTCAGGGTTGGCTAGGTTTGAGAGACCTATTTATCAATTGCTAATTTTCTGTAATTTTCCCTTTTCTCTCTTCTTTTACATGCCCAGGTTGAAGAAGGTTAGACTTCATGGGATTGTGTAAGAGTGGCTTCTGCTACATAATGGTTTCTCTAAGGCAGACAGATACGCAGTCATTCAATTAATTTTTATCGAGTGTGGCCAGCATGCCAGGCACTGTGGTAGGAAATGCAGATACAGTGATGAGCCGGGCACTAGCTCATGCAAGATACAGGTTGGCTGTTCGGCTAGATGGGAAAGTTGCGCCTTGCAGGCAGCATTGCAAGCCCAGAGGCAGATCGGATGGGTCACAAGCTGGGGGTGAAGGGAGGCCAGAGGTGGTAAGGTGAGGTCAGAGAGCCTGAATGGCTGGGGCAGGTGCTGCAGAGGAGCAGGATTGACACTGTCACGAGTCTACGTATAGCTGGAGCTCTGCTCTGATGGGCACTGCAAAGGTGCTAAGCACTTATAAGGTAGGTAGTCACGTCAAGAGGTAGGGGAAGTCCCTCTTCGGGCATCATGCCTGACTCTTAACATACTTGAAGTGGGAATAGAAGTTGATAAGCAAAGCAGGAAGAACCAAATGTGTAAACAGAGGGAGCACTGTGTACACAGGTTGCTCTGAAGATGCCAGAGAAATGAGACCAGGAAGGAGGTGGTGCAAGGTGAAGCTAGGGTCAGGGCCTAGGGGGGCTCACGGCACAAAGGCCCGGAAAAAGAATGCCGTCTTGATCCCAGAAGTTAGGAGAATGCACTGAGAATTTTAAGCAGGAAAGGGCTACGATGGTATTATATGTTGAAAAAATTCTCTGATTTGTTAGCTCTCAGTGTTAAGCTAGCTGTGTTCTTGTACCTTTTAGCTGTAGTACTGGGAATGAACACAGTGAGGGCAGGCTAGAAGGGGAAGGCCACCTAGGAAAGATGACCTTTAGATTCAGGTGATGCAGGTCATCTGGGATTGAAAAGGAGCCAACAAGTAAGGAGATATAGTGAGTATGGGAGGTGAAACAGGGAAATCACCAAATGTATCTGGCGGCTACTCTCTGTCGCGCATAACTGGATGGATCGGATACCATTCACTGAAGCGAATAACCTGTAAGCCTCAGCTCAGGGCTGCCACAACAATTGTGTGAACTGTGTGCAGTGATGGCTGAGTAGAAAAGGCAGAGCTAAAAGTCAGCGCACGCTCTGCTTGTCCGGCCATGAATTCCAATATGGTGCATGTCTAAGCAGGTTGAAGGAGCGTCTTCTCACAGTCTTGGGAGCTGCTCGTCTAGATAGGAAAGTTGCACCTTGTAGGCCAGCCTGAGGGGCCACAAGCTGGGGGTGAAGGAGCCAGTGGTGGCAAGGGGAGGTCAGGGAGCCTGGACCCCAGAGACAGGTGCTAGAGAGGCTGGTGCAGAAATGAGGGTGTGGTGAACACCAAGCAGCCTCTTCACCCCGCAGCGGCTGTCTCTGGCCTTTCTGCCCTCCTGGCTCAGAGGGAGGGATCCTGCTTGGGGCTCACCCTTCCTGTTATTTTGATTCTTTTGTCAGATGCTTTGATAAAAATGAACATGGAAACTCAGGCGGCCAGAGAGCAGGAAGCTGGTAAGAACGGTGTTGCTGTATACTCTCACGATAGGGGTGAGAACTCCAAGGTCCCTGAGGAATGCAACGCGTTGTCCTCAGGTCCTAAGCTTTCGGGGCAGCAGGTACCCCCAAAACACAGGTTTAAACTTGGATTTGTGCCTCCACTTGCGATTTCCTTGCTGTGTGATCTTGAGCAAGTGCTACGTGTCTCTGAGCTTCAAATTCTCCATCTATAAACTGGAGTTAAAAACACTGGCCTTGTGGTGGAGATGGGAAGATTGTTGTACAGACGCTAATCGTTGCCTGATATTCAGACCCCAATTCCTCACTTGGATTGCCCGCTCCACCTCCTGGCTCTTCCCACAACACTTTCTGTTCTGGAAAGTTTGGCAGGTATCTGCAAAGAATTTATTTCTTTGGAAGTTCTTTGCACAGAGTAACATAACTTCAGCATAGCAAATAAACGTAATATTGAAAAATGACTCTACATTTTTTTCTTAAACTTTTTCATTTGGGGTTCTAATCTCTAAAATGCAAGTAGCAATTACACCCTAAGGCAGGAAACTCTATGGGAAAATTAGTCCTTGAAACCGGGAGCAAAAGGGACGAGACACAAGGAGTTCTGCTAGAAGTAACACGAAAGCTGGCTGTGCAGGTGGTGGCGGCAGGACTAGCAAAAGCAAGCGACCACAGGCGGGGTTTGTTTTCTTCTCTCAAAATGACTTTGAGGATAGCCCATAGTTACTTTCATTTATTCCCTGACTTGGAGAGGCTGACAAATAGCAGCCTTATTTTGAATGTCTATTGTTACTGCTGAGGTTTTAGGCAGAGTAGAAAAGCCTGTTTTGAACATTTCTCATGGACAAGTGGAGGCTGTCCTCTGCTACAAATGATTCTTCCGGAGAGATGATACATAAACGCGTCGGCCTGCCCGGGAGGAGAGGCAGCCGGGGTGCCAGCTCCCGAGGAGGAAGAGCCAGCTCTCAGAACAGCGGGGGCCTACGGACTGGAGACTCAGAAAGTCTCCGGTTCTTACTTCTCCTAGTATCAAAGAAGACATGTTTTAAATTTATGACCGAGGCCAGTTGCTTTCTCATGTGATGAGGATTCAGTCAGAGGCCTTGTCTGCTGAAAGACCAGGGCCCTGGCAACTGACCCAGCTGAGCACGGCAGGGCAAACTAGGTCCCTAGCATACACCATTTAAGAAGGCACCGTCTTTCAGGGACATATAAGAGCAGAGGCAGTACTGACCCAAACCTGAAAGGGCCTCCTTAAATTTTATACTCTGGGTACCTACCTCCCATCTCACTAGCCTGGGCCCTGGAAATGAGCTAGTGTAACCTAAGGAATCAGTTAGAAACTAGGCTTGGTTGTACCAGGTAATTCCCAAAGTAAGGATAGTTTATTTATCTATGCATAAAAATCTAGAGTGGTGCAAGGCAGAAATGGCATGATGTCCCTAAGCCACAAAGCTATCGGCTTGTAGGCGTCTTGTGGTGCATTGTCCTACCATCTTGGGTGACTGGTTCACAACGGCTGCATCCATCATCTGGAGTGGAGACATCCATGCTCCAGGTAGAAAGTGTAAAATAGTGCATAAACCATGTGGAGGCATTACTAGTTCCTAAGAAGGTAATAAAATTTAAATCACAACAAATATACATTAGATTTTAAGAAATCAAACAATATAAAAATAAAGTATATGTATCTTTGTGTTTTCCCCATAATTATTATTACTAGTATATGCTTGTAATACATAATGATTACTTCCATCGTGGGGACTAGTGCATATACATTTGGCATTTTCTTCACTTTTACTTCCATTCTTCCTCCCGGCCCTCCTGTCACCTCCATCCCCAGGTCCTCTAACTGTCTCCACAAAATCTACCTCTCTATTTCAATATCTTTTATTTCATTTTTACACCTTTAATATCTTGTGTTCTTCACATAAGAGAAACCATGCTATGTTTTAACCTTTCGTGAAAATATATGTATTTTGGGATAGTGCGATCATCGATCATCCTATAATTCTTATTTTTAAAAATCGATTCCACTTCTAATTCCAACTGAAACATCAAATTTACTGCTAATGCTGGGGACAGAGTCACAGATTTTCTCTCTATAATTGAGAACGTTTCTAAAAAGAAGGAAAATATTCAATTTAAGGCCTTGAAGGAAGGAAATACTTTCCATGTGTCCTTATGAAATATTCCTAATGCCACAGGTTTGGGAATGAGAGAAGTACCTAGAGAGGTGTATGCTTGCCCACTGTCATGGTTTGGGTCTGGAATAGCTCCCAAAAGCCTCATGTATTTGGATCTTGTAGATTATCTATGGAATTTGAGTGTTATTGAGAGGTGGGGCTTGGTGGATTGTGGCAGATTGCTAAGTACTTGGCGAATTAGTTGGTACATGGGGAATTTCTGGGAGTATATGGGAATTGCTGGGAGTACAGCCTGGAAGAATATATTCTTGTTTCGGCATCTCCCCTACTGATTCTTCCTTTTGTGATGCTGTGGGCAGCTGTTCCCTGGCCACTCATGAATGGACTAAGACCTTTTGAAACTATGAGCTAAACAAACCTTGCTTCTTTTAAATTGTGGGTGTTGGGCATTGCATCCTAGCAACGAAAAAGTAATTGGGACACCCAGCCTTCACTCCCCATTCTGCTAGCCACGCTTGTTCTGCTTGTGGAACTACCACGTTCCTGCTTATAGATGTGGTAGAGTCTGTCAGATGGGCTGTGGGTGGGAGAGGTAGAAATATAACTCGGACGAAAACAATAGTCTCTCCTTTCTCCTAGGCATTCGTCTTGAGTACAGAAGAAAAGGCATAGAAATATGATTGAGGACCATTCTTTCTGACAGATGGATTCTGATTCCCTGGGCTTCTTGGGACCCTGTCTTTTCTGAAGCCTAACTCTTCAACATTTCCACAGATGCTAAACCTCATCTGCTTAAGTTAGCTAGAGTTATTTTCTTTGTTTGCAATGGAGAACCCTGACAGGAACAGTTAGTTATTCATTTATCCACCTAAACATTTGGATTCAGACAGGTTGGTTCCTACTTTGTTAACCTTACCTGCTTTCCTCTCCAGCATCTCTCATATGAGACTACGAATGCCCCTACCAACAGGCCTGGGCCTGCTCTCTTCCTGAGCCCACTCCAGGAGAAGATAGGAAATATAGTTTTCAACTTGGAGGGACTTAGAATTATGTCATCCCTTTCATATCTCTATTTCAGTGACTAATAAGCCCTTTCAGTCCAGAAGACTGCGGCCAACGAGACTGTAGTAAGTTACACATGGGGCACCAGAGAAGTCAGAGGGGGCAGGTTCACTCAGGAGGCACTTTCCAAGGTGGGAAGAAGCCAAGATGCCACATAGACATCAAAAAGCAAAGGTGCTTATTTAGTATTGTGTCTCTACTACCAAAAACTGTTGTCTGGGCCATGGTAAATCAGTTGGATGGAAGACTGGACAAGCAGTAGCAGTAAGAAGTACTGAGATTGGTGGTGGCAAAAATCAAGGAAATGGAGCAAGTCTCCAGTCTTGGTGAGAAAAAATTTGAAAAGCAAAGCCAGGCACTGGAGCCCCAGGCTCTGGGTTAGGGGTTAGGATGAAAGAAGAGGTCAGCACTTCACGGGAGAACAATGTCTTAGTGGGAAGTTAGGACAAATCATCAGGGAGATGATCTCCTGCGGCAATATTGGCCCACTTGCTCATACTGACAAATGGACTCCCACATTGAAATGACAGAAATCACTTTTGAGCTTAGGCATGTAACAGCCAGCATTGCCTTCTCCAGCTGTCTCTCCTCTGCTAACGGTAACACTGGTAGTTACACAATGAAATGGTAATATCAAAAGTTAGAAGAATCCTTAAGTCACTGATTGTAAAAGGCTTCCATTGACCTGAGTGACTGAGAATCAACTTTTGTTTTGCTAAGTTACTGAGATTTTAGAATTTGTTACCATAGAACAGATTAACCTGACTAGTATATTCCACTGAAAGACGAAGTGATTAAGTCTATCAGCAATTACTTGTTTTGCCCCAGTGAAGGGCTACTAAGTGCCCAGGTCTTTCTAAATCACAATAGCCAAGATCTATGTCCTCCCTCTTTTCAGTATTGGCCTCTACTTGGCAGCCCGGCCTGTGGGCACTCTGTCATTTGCTTTCACTCAGCCTTTCTCTTTTCACCTCTTTCTGTCTTTTGCATGAATAGACCAGAATGCCAAAGGCCCAAGTACTCAGCTGTGACACAAAAATTATAACTTATCTTCTAATCTTAAAAATCTATCTTGGGATTTATTTTGAGTCTTTACTGGTTGAGTTGGCCATTACCAAAAATGGATACAAGTATCTAGCTTCTATTTGGGCTCTGGCTAGGCAAAACAAATAAGCCCACTCCACCCCCACCCCCAAATTCATTTTTATCATTGATTTTGTAGTACAAGGGGTAATCAAGATACAGGGTGAATGTTTAAGTTAAAGAAATGACAGCAAAAACATATATTATCATTAATTTTCCTAAAATACTTTCCCTTTCCTTGAACACATATTATTTTTGCCACTTTTTGAAGAAGTTTTAGATATCTTTCATGAGTTTATTTATGAAATTTGATTTTAAAAATACAGCACATGCTGCTGCTGTTGAGTACCACCCAGTAGAAACTCAGGATTAATGTGGAAACATTCTAGTGTGTCCTCAGCCACCTTTTTCACTGAAACTGGCACCATAGAACTCTGGGTCTTCCCCAAAGTCAATATTATCCCGAAAAGTAAACATTTTATATTGACTCGAGACATCGAGGCAGCCACAACGGTGTAAGTAAAGATAGTCATGAAAGTGGACTTCCAGAACTGCTTCAGAAAGTGACAGGAATTAGGAGACAAGCACGCTCAAAGTGAGGTGGGTATCTTGAGGGGGGGTGAATGCCGACATATCTTTTACTGTAGTAATTTTTAAAAAAAATGTAAGTATTGTTCTCTCACACCTCGTTTTTTCTCTTTTCTTTGTTGAGCACAGTGAAAAGCGGCATGTGGCCATCATACTGTATCTGAATCGTTCATTTTGTCGGACTGGAATAACTGATCATAAAAAATTCAAGCGTTCAGCCGCAGCTGTTCTGATAGTCCAGAAGCAGTGAGAGACACAGAGGATGAGGACAGCACTCCTGCGTAGCCCTTACTGTAAGGAGCACCCAAGCCTATGCCTGTGTAAGTCAGGAAGACACCAAATCGTGTGAAGGGCCGGGACAGACCCAGGTTGCAGAACCACAGCGGTGACACAAATGAGAAGCCCTTTTTTTGCCACCTCGAGCGGAAGAGCAGGTGACTATTTGGTGCTGTGCTAAGTACTTGCCACAGATTAACTCCTCTTCCATGCATTACAGCTGTCACATCTACTCCACCACATCTACTCCACAATTGAGCGGGTAACTATTGCTTGACGAAGGGAAGAGTCTGGCCCAAGGTCACACATCTAGGATTCTAATTCAGCTCCTCCCAACTCCAGAACTTCAGGCTTTCCCCAGCATGCCAAGGCAGCACCTGCGACAAGGCAGGTGGATGTATTCCAACAATGCAAGTCTCTCTTATCTCATTATCCAATGAGTTCCTTGAGCCAAGCCCTCCGCTGCTTCCTCTCAGCTTGGGCTTCTTGGAAATTCAGTGCTAGCTCTCAAGGCGTCCCTACCTGCTGAGCCTAACTTTTCATGTTTGCAATGCGAGCTGTCCTGTAAACAGTGTCTGGCGCTTGCTTCCTGGCCTCCGGCTGATAGAGCAAGGGCATTTCCAGCTCGTATACTTCCTACTCCTTTGGGGAAAAAAAAAGTGTTTATACTTGGTCCCCCTTGAAGGCGGACGACGCCCAAGCTTAAATTCCAGCTGAGATCGTTGGCTGGGTTTTTCTAATCCTTTTCACCCGAGAGGAGAGGCGCGAACATCTGCACTCCGGCGCCATCTGCCGGCACTGTTTCAAGTTCAAGCGGCCCTGGAGGGGAGCTGGGATGTGTTGAGTGAATTTGTAGGACCAATCTTGCCCCCTCATTAGCAGATTCTTTTTTTTTTCTTCACGGACTAGAGAGTGACCAAGTAGTAAAGAGGGCTTATAGTAAATATATTATCTTGCATTGAGAAGCCTAGCGTGTCTTTTGCCTGTGTTTTCCCCTCCACCACGAATGGCATTCCTTCACCTCCTGTTCCTTCTTCTAAAAACATTTATTCTGTTATTGTGCAGGGATCAGGGCACCGGCACGCAGCCTCACACCTGAGCAAACAGCAGGCTGACTGATTTGCCGGTGTAACAAGAAACATCAGTTGTGAGCTCATTACTATGACTCCACAATGGCCACCAAATCCCACTTCAGTCCCACGAGGCAGCCTTCAAAGGGACTCGGTCCCAGCTTTGTGCCTGCTGTGAGCGCTGCTTGTGTGAGTCTTTACAGGAATGGCCCACCTCTGGAGATCCCAGCCTGTCACAGCAAAACTGACCTGGCCTTCAGACCTTGAAACAAATCCAAATAGTTAGGACACTCACCATTTCCAAAACACAGCCGTTTCTTTACAAAACGCAGCCTCCCTCTCTGGTAGGCCGCGGTACTTGATGTATTAGGGGGAATATTGACTCTTTCCATGTTGCTGCCCATCTGTTTTAAATCCAAGTGACTTGGCGGAGGCTTGCTTTTAGGCTTTTTCTTTCTTTTTTCATCTGAAATGAAAATTTAAAAAGTAAGGGTGTACAGCTCACTGTGGAAGGAAGAGAACACAAGAAGGCTGTGGGACTGCCCGTGTAGCTCCCGGAGCTCCTAGAAACCCATCATGTGTCAAGGTGCCACTCAGGAAGTGTGAGATGGTGGAGTAGAGAGCTCTTGAACATTTCCAAGGCTTTTTGGTTATCTTTGTCAGAGGTAGCTGGATGTGATCAAGAGTTTGACCTTTATGTCACAGCCACTCCCGTCCCTTAGAGGCCTGGGTCCCTGGCCCTTTCCCATAATGTCTCTGCCTTGGTTCCTCCCATAGGAACGGGCCTGTCAGGTTTAAGCCAGGGGATGCTGAAGGCATTTGCTGTGGGCCTGGCAAGAGTTTCCTTTTCTCAGTTTTATATAACCTCGTGGGTTTTTGAAGATTCCATGGGGACATGGAATATCAAACTGCACCTTGTCAGGGGTCCCTTCCCTAAGGCTTCCTCCCCTGTAGGAAGCTTGTGTACCAGCCGCCTGGTCTTTTTCTCCTCCGTCTAATCCATGCCTTTACCTACAGAAAACAGCAACATTCTCCTGATACTCCACCCCACTGACTTCTCTAATTGCTACAGGTCTCCCCCTCCTTGGAAGAAACCTTCCGCTAGTGGCCCGGGGGGGCAGGTGGAGCCAAGCCTGCTCAGCTCCCTCTGTTCGGTGATGCCTCCGTAGTAGTGTCCGGGCTGCACTGCTTGAAGCACCTTTGCAGCACTTTCTGGGCTTCCATGAGGCCATTGTGATAACCACAGTGTCTGTTTCCCTTACCTGACAGTAAGTGGGCAGGAACCCCATCCATTTGTCCAGAAGAGCTGAGGTCTAGCTGATAAGCACTCTAAACCCTGCCTGCCTGAGTCTTTGGTGTCCCTTCTCTCTAGAACAGTCGCTCCAGTTCACAGCTCAATTCTTACTCACTCCACAAAGGGAAAATTCTCTCTCACCTCCTCAATTCTGAAGCACTTGGCTGAGGTAGGCACTTGTTCCCAAGGTACACTGTATTAACTTCTGCTACAGGAATTAATATTTTGAATGCCACCAGCTTTCAATAGTAGTGCTCATATCGTACATCGCTTCTCACTGTCAGTGATTAGTGGACAACTGGCAAAGCAGAGGCGTTCAATCAACATGGGATGAATGAATAGAATAAACGCCATATTCTGACACAGTGATGACAATCCAGTCCATAATAGGACTGTAAAATAGAAAGGTTTAAGAAACCTTATGCTAGGAATTGCTTGCCATATTTTCTCCTAGAAGTGTGTCAAGTTACAGAGTAGTCATTAACCTTATATTAACTTTATAACAAGTGCTGTTTTTGCAATATTCAAAACTGAACTCAGAGCCTTTACATTGAACTATATCCCTAGACCTTTTTTATTTTTTATTTTAAGACGAAAAGCCTTGCTAAGCTACTAGGTTGCTCACGCTGGGCTCAAACTTGTGATCCTCCTGTCCCAGCCTCCCAGGGAGCTGGGATTACAGGCCTTTTCTTTACTAGGAATTTTCAGAGATCTTAATCACATCCTGGTTCCCAAGTTTCAGAATCTTTAATTTGTTATGAGGATGAAAAAAAAAAAAAATAAGGACATTCCATTGTACATTGGTGTCTTCCTCAGAATTCAGTCACGACAAGAGTTTATCTCATTCTCTCTTCTTCTTTTACAACTTCAACAATTGCATTTTGGAACGACCAAGGCAGATGTTGATATTGATGCTGTGAGATGAGTGGGCTAACACACAGGCTGTAAATGGGCGTAGAGAGTATCTTCAGCTGGCTGCCATCATTGGTCTGGAAGGGCCCATTTAAAAAAAGATGGTAACAACTAATATTGCAAATAGATTTTTACTTATATTTTTGTATCCATCATTTCACATAATACAACCAACCCTGCTCTGGGATTTCTGAGGAGGAAGAGATATATCCTTGATGTTTTATAGTTGGAGGCTGTAACTCACTAAAACAGTCCAAGAAGTCAACCATGAATTTTGGCCCAGATCTAGAATGGTAGTAGGTGCCCCCTACTTTGGTTTGTAAAGTTTAATAATGACAATACAATATGGCTTTGCCAGTGTCTTAGTTACTTATTTGTTGCTGTGACAATACTCAACATCCACAATTTTTTTTTTTTTCTTGAGACAGGGTCTCACTCTGTAGTTCAGGTTGGTTCTGAACTCACTATGTAACCCAGGCTGGTCTTGGACCCAGGACCATCTGCCTGCCTCAGCCTCCCACGTGCTGGGATTACAGGCATGCACCACTATGCCCAGCTTATGTGGTACTGGGGACTTGAACTCAGGTACTTAGTGTTTGCATAGTGCTTGCTAGACAAGTGATTTAAATGCTGAGCCATTCCTCCAGCCCCTCAACATCCACAATTTAAGAGAGGAAAGATATATTTTAAACTCACAGGTTCAAAAGGTCTCACACAGTCCTCTCATAGGCAGCTGGCAACAGTGGAAGCGCCTGGCAGAAACTGGGGAGCTGCTCACCCCATTGCAGATGGAAGCCAAGTGAGGCAGGAGGGACTGGCAGTCTGTAGGCTCCTGCAAGACCAGAGCTTTCCCTAAAAGAAGCTATAACAATGCTGCTTCTTTCTTCCTTTACTCAGTTCACACTGCCACCTGCCCCCACTCCCCAACCCCACCACTCAGGGTGGATACACCTGCCTCACTTCCTGGCCCACAAGTCGACACATATACCTTCAAAGCTCTACCCTGGGCAACTGCCAATCTCAACAATTTGACTCAGTCTCCCCAGACCAAACCCCAAGCATCCACCTCGTCCAGCCAGGGCCTGCCTGTCAACAGCATGATGCTTTTGGAGGACACTCCAGCTCCAAGCTATAGCAGCTGGCATTCGGTTAAACTCTTAGGCATATTAGCTTATTTAATCCTTACAACAACACAGTGGGAGTAGGCATTATTACTTGTATTTCACAGCCAATGAAATTGAGGCTAAAAAGGCTAAAAAATAGTGCCATTTACAGCTGGAGACTGGGATTAAACTCAGATCTGAGCTGCCGTGTGGGCGTGGCAGCATGCTCCTTTCTCAGGCATCCACATCCTCATCTATTTCTCTCCTTCCCCAACTCTCCTGGCTCATCCTCTCTCTCTCCCTGCCCCACACTTGGACTTGAAGACTCCAGGAAGATTAACATGAGCTTCTCCACCCAGCAGGCCTCAGGCTTGCAGTGTCTATGTTCAGTCACTCCCCAGCCCAAGGTTTGGGGCTAGCTGCGATGGCACCCGTGTCAGCCCTCTGGCCACCTGCCTGTGGAAGCCGCAGCCCTTGCCTGAGCGCAGCGAGCATGTCTTTCTTTGGTAGCACAGAGCCATTCTCAGGCTGCCCTGACAAGCACCCAGGGTAGTCCAGGCTGATGTGCACCCTGCTTGGGGGAGGCGTTTCACTGCCTGGGCACTTGTGTGCAGCTGCCTCTGTTTGAAATCCTGCCTCTGTCTGACCTCACTTCCTGCGTGTGCTGAAAGGCGTCCAAGCCAAGCCAAACAGGTTCACAATGCTGTGCCTGGAGAGTATTCCCTTGCGAGTGCAGCTGGGGAAACAAAACTTTCCTCCAGCCCGCAGAGCGGACCTGCCAGCCCTTATATGACCAAGAAGCAGGCCCTGTGAGACCTCGTTGAATCTTAATGGGAAATGTTTTTGTTTGAGTTAAGGTGGCGCATGTGTGGGTGGGGGGAGGGTGTGCGCTCCTGATCACATCTTCTTAAATTAACAAGTCTAGAGTGAAAAATGGCTCATTATTGCTTGCCTGCTATGTACAGGTGCTTTACATAAATGAGCCTCCAACAACCTTCAGTGGTCGCTATGGCTGGCTTCATTTCTACAAAGGAGGGGAATTGAGGAAGGTGATTGCTCCATGCTCCTGAGCTACAACCGCAAAGGATAGATTTAATCCAGGGACATTTGACTCTAAAAGCTATGTGCCTCTAACTCATAATACCTCAATTACCCCTTCTAACACATCACACCAATTTCAAAGTGTATTTGGAAGGGGAGTTAGGAAAAATTGAAAGGACAAGAGCTTGAGTGTCGTCCCAGCAAGAAGCGTTGCACAAGTTCGTTTTCCTCCCCAGATCTCAGTGCCTGACAGATATGTCAAGAGGTTAGCCAGAAATGGACCTGGTGATGCTGGACAGGAGCGTGGTCACATGTGGACAAAGCAAGCTCTTCGTTGTCAGCAAGGCCTGGATTTAGCTCAGGCTTCTTTCAATCACTTATTTCATGAACTTGAAAAAGGTCTGCACCTCTATTTTCTTATGTAGGAAATTCAGGCCTATTTATATTGATGGTTGAATCTGGAATGCCCCCAAAGACCCACATAGTGAAGGATTTGTTCTCTACCTGGAAGCAATGTTGGCCAGTGGGGAAACTACAAAAGGTGGAGCCTATCAGAGAGAAGTCAGGCAGAGGGGGTCCTCTCTCCTCTCCTCCTCTCTACTTCCAGCTTTGTGAGCGAGCAGTTTTGCACCGGGCACTTCCACCATGATGTTCTGCCTTCCTACAGGCCCCAAACCTCGGAAATTATGAGCCTAAATAAACTTTTCCTCCTTTTAAGTTGATTTTCTTAAGCATCTTTTCATTGCAAGGGGAGATAATACAAGCTGTAACATCTACATGGTAAGCCCTAACAGTTCCCGCTGTGAAATAGAAACTTAGTAAATAGTATCTGCCATGGCTGTTCCATAGGTGCCAGTTTGTATTATACAAGACTTATGGCAGACATTGTTGGCTCCTACTGGAGGATACTATTCCTGCTGCTGCTCCTACTAGCATGAGCATAGGCACAGTGGCACTACGATAAGAAGCAACCCTCAAGTCCCAGTGTTCTAAAACAATGAACTCTGTTTTCTTGGGCAGGTTAGATGTTCACGGAAGACATGCTCAGGAAGGAGGACTCTGATCTAGATCACTATGAATCAGAGACCTATCTGTATCGATGCACGCTTCATCTTTGTGCTTTCACAGTTGCCAGGACAGGGCAGAGGGAACACGGCCTCCTGAGTGCTGGCATTGCTCTTTTGGCTTCTATCTGGGTGCAATATAAGTTCGTTCTGTTTGCATATCACTGGCTGACTCGGTTAGAAGGCATCTCATCTACATTCAAAGAGATAGGAGATGGGTACATGCAGCCAATTATGGTTGGCTTTTCTCTCCTTAGGGATAAGTCTGGGGGTAGACATATGGCTGTTCCTGGCCAGGGGACCTGAGGAAAAGTCTTGTGGGGTAGAGGAGGAGAGATGGTAGAACAAATTTCTCTTGCTAGTAAAAAAAGATAAAAGTAAGCATCCTTGCATTTCTAGTGATGAGTGTGTTTACCTGTGATGCCAGGAACTATAGCAGGTATGTTGTGCCCATACAAGAAACTTCCTTGGTTCTAGAGGAATGGCTCAGTGATTAAAGCACTTGCCTAGCAAGTGCTAAGACAAGTGTTAAGTACCTGAGTTCGATTCCTCATCACCACATAAGCCGGGCGTGGTGGCACATGCCTGTAATCCCAGCATTCGGGAGGTTGAGGCAGGAGGATTGCTGTGAGTCCAAGGCCAGCCTGGGCTGCAGAGTGAGACCCTGTTTCAAAAAGAAACAAACAAAGGAACTTCCTTGACACAATGAGAATGGTGAAATAAGAAGATGGGAGGTACTAGGACCCATGAACCCATGATGATGTCCTTAACACACTACATTAAGTTATCCCTGACCTTTTGCATATCTGGATTTTTAGTTTGAATGCTGCTCTCTGCCATTGGTCTCTGTGAGTACTTTAAACCTAGAAGGGTCAACTGTGTAACATTCTAGGTGCCTCCCCACTTTATTGCAAGAGTTGAGTCTGCTGAAGTCTCTCCTTTAGGTGTGAATCTAGGATTGACCAATATACTTGGAAAGAGATTAGCCACCAGTAGAGGCTGATGGAAGGATGGATGGTTGTGAAGAGATCTGAGGAATACTCCCATTCTGTTCAGGTGGTCTGTTAGTACTCATAACATTTGAAGGCAGTAACTTAAGCAACTAACTGGTAACCCAAGTTTCTGAAGCAATAGAGGATGGAACCATCAGGTTGTGGTTTTTAGTGTACATACATGAAGGAATTTTATACAACAGGAGATTTCCAGAGCTTCTTAGCCCTGAGTGTTTGGTTCCTTCCAGGGTTGAGGAGAGGGAATGGGATGTGCGGCAGGGCAGGAAGCGTTCAGTAGACATTGCTATCATGTGGACAGCATATCTTAGGAGATTATCTGATTATCTTTGCTCAATGCTGTACTCATCAAAGGAGTTTCTTATGACTAATTCAGTTCTTCGGGGTTCTGACATAGAAGTAGGGGTACACTGGATGAAGGACCCAAGGTCACCAGGTATCTGGTTCCTGGAACAATATAAGGAAAGAGTATGGCTGTTGATGCCTGATGAATGAATCATACCCCCATCAGTTACGGGGTGGGTGATTTCCTGCAGAGGCACTTACATTCCCTGAGATCCCTGGCTTCTATTCTTGTGAAGCATAGCTAACATGAGTACGCACCCAGGAGGTGCTGAAAATCAGACAGAAGAGGTTCAAGCATTTTGGAAATTGAGAATGATAACTGATGAGTACAAACTCCATTACTCCTCACTCACCTTCACTCACTGCACTGTGGAGACTGGGCCCTCTCGCAGCTCCTACAGTGCCTGGAAGGCTTTCCCAGCACCCCCTCAGGCTAACCCTCCACCTAGGTTCCTCTCATCCTATACTTCGGTTTTTTGCCTGCTGAACTCTTACTCATCTGAGGTTCTCTGGTTAAGTATTTCTCTAGAAAGGCCTTCTTTGCTCCCAACTGAGTTTGGATAATTTTTCTCTTTTATGGTGCCTACTTCTTCCTCTTTGAATGTGCCAGTGTGTCATACATTTTTATGTCTTCCTAGTTATGATTTATTTTATTAGATGACAAACTCCATGAAGAAGTATCCTGTCAATTTCACTCTCTGCTGTGTTATTAGCACCTGGCACAAAATATTACTTGTTGAACAAAATCAGTGTTATGTACATATAAGGTATAATTATTCAATTCCTTCAACACTGGCCTCTTTGTTAATATATCCAAGGTTTGTATAGTTTGGGTTACCTAGTCCCACTGCATTTAATCAGTTCTAGATGACCAGACAAAGTCAGGTTTGGGTCCTGGCTGAGGCAGTTTAGGCTAATTTTTTCACTTTGTTTATTTGAGCTTCCTGACTCCAAGCATTTTCTTGACACAAGCAAGTATAAAATTTAAGCATAGGGCAAGTCGTATAGGCATAAAGTGAGTGTCCCAGCATCCCTCTTTATGTCTAAGATGTCAGGAAGTTGCATAAGGAGAAATGGAGTGTGATGTAGTTTGGACCATGCTATCTTTTTCCCATTTCTCCTCAATCTGTGGGGTGACTTGAAACATCAGACATTCTACAATAGATTAAAGCAAAAACCTCTTTTTGGTATTACTTCCCCTTACATAGCCTCTTTCCTGCTGGTCCAGGGCTGCTGCATGACCCTTTCCCTAAATTAAGGGTGCTGCATCTGTGCTTCACTTCAGACCCTTCTACATTTCTTCACCATAAATAAAATAACAGAGAATAGGTATTTCTACACAACCTGAGCCTTAAACTTATTCCTTTGCTTCATCTTCTTTTTCTTCTCCCGCCTTCATTCCCAGTAGTTTACAAGTCCTTCAACACACAGTTCTTTTTCATACTTCTGTGCTTTACATACAAATTCATCCTTCAAGATCTTCTGCCTTGTTAGTCCCACTGAGTCTGCTCAGATATCACTTTTCCTGTGAAGTCCCTCCCTCTTCCTTCTCCCTGCACTTGGCATGTCTTCCTTATAGCACATGTCCTGTGCTGGTAGAGTGGTCTCTGCATCCTCTACACACAAGAATGTGATCCCTGTGAATGGAACAATACCTTACTCATCATTGCATCCCCACAGCAGAGCACAGGGACTCGAAGAGGTCCAGGCCCAGAGGAATACCCCCCCCCCCCCCCCCCCCCCACATTTATTTCCCCCTGATGTCTGAAAGCCCCAAACCAAATAAATGGGTATGGTTTCCAAATCTAAGAAGTAGTAATTTCACTTTCTGGGTTCATTCCAGCTTTTAACCCACTTCCTCTCCATGAGATTCCACTTGCCCAGGTAGAGGTGAGTGGTCAAGGGGCAGAGTGGGTTAGACGACTTGTTTGGTTCTTTGGTTCAATGAATATATTTCTGGAGCAACAAGAGGACATGCATGATAGAGGGATTAGTGTGATCCTTGCCTTAATAAGCCAATGGTGGGTACTAACATTCAGACTTGGAAAATACTTCTAACTTTATAAACAGAACGTCTCTTTTGTATACCAATGGAAGTGGTTATTTTTATTAAACTCACATCTGGAATTGCTTTTTGTGCCTGGCTAATGATATACACATTATCCTTCCCCATCTCCACCGCCGAGCCTAATATTTCAGACAGATTAACTTTACTAAAAAGATGTCCTCTTCAGTTAGTGGGGATGAAAGGGAATGTTCTGTATGGCTGGGAGTTCAAATATGTTAACAGCTTAATTTTTTAAAGGGCATCATTTGAGAGGTACAGCTTGATGACGGCAAGGTTTGACTTTTCTGGCGAGGTCTATGACCTATCTGGACCTGTGCACCAGGAAATAGATGAAGTCTAAGTCTCTAGAAGAAATGAAGACCTGGAATTTTGTTGGAGGAGGGTTTAAATTCGTCTGTTCATTCAGTTAGTGCGATAGTTTGAATCCTGAGTGTCACCTGAACGCCTCGTATGTTTGGATGCAGTGGGAGACCTATGGAACCATGTGCTGTTCAAAGATGGGGCCTGGCTAGAAAAGGAAGATGCTCGGAGCTTGACCTTGAGGGTCTGTGTCAATTTGAGATTGGGGGTCCCAGGACAGGGCTTTCAGGTATGTTTTGTTGACTTATAGGCCAGGAAGTGAGTGAGGGCACCTACTCTAGGTGTTTGCCCAGGAACTGGAACTGGCAGCTTGAACTAAGTATCGGAAGTAGAAACATTGTTACAGCTTTGGCCTTGCCTTAGTTTTCAGGCACCAACTTGCTTCTCTCTTCACTTGGCTCCTGTCTCACTTGCTTTCTTCTTGCAATGCCATAAGCAACTCTCTAGCCTGTAGTATGTGTTTCTGCCATTGCTGGCTGCCCATAGAGTGGATCATGTGAGACCTTCGGAAATGGGACAAAACTAAACCTTTCCTCCCTTAAGTTGTGGATATTGGGTATTTTGTCCCAGAGATGAATAAGTTACTAAAATCCTCACCAAAACTTTACTGGATGAACATCTGCTATGTGTCAAGCACTGTGCTAGGAATCTGGGTTGTGGCCAGGAGACACAGACATTCATATGGTAATATGTTTGGGCAAAGTGCTATCATAGAAGTTTTGAGAAAATCTTACAATGATTACTCAGTCTGCCTAAACATGGAGTCAACAAGAAGTCTTCATAGAGAAGGTACTACTTACACCAAGACAGCTTTGAAGAAATGAATTGATTCATCATTTGAACCTGAAGGAAAGTCTTCCAGGTACAGGGATGTACAGAGGCTTGAAATAGTAAAAGTAAATGGAATTCAGATTTATATGCAAAAAGATATGTTTCTGATAATAAGCAAGTAACCCTTGAGTTCAAAATTTGGGCACTGTGTGTGCAGCATAAGACTCTCTCTCCTTCTTCCCAGGGTAGTGTGCTCTGTCATACACGCAAACACACACACACACACATATCCCACACACAAGCTTAAGTATGCATTTCTACTGATTTCATGAAACTTCTGTCTCAATTCTGACACAATTCCATGATCGAATTATTTATTATATAAATATATACATATTTGGAATAACTTTATATGCCATTAGCTTCCTCTTATTACCCTAAAGAATAACTAATTAAAAGTCCATAATAAAATCACTGGTGGTGTCTAGAAGAAATTAGCAGAGTCTTCTGCTTCCAAAGACTATATGTTGTCTGTCATTGGTTAATTTCCTCTTATACAATTATTTTTCCTCCTCTTTTGGTTAATTTGCTTAGAATTTCAGAAATATGCATTTTCAATGTTATTAACTATTGAAAGATCAAATGTGGGGATAAGCCTCAGGTTTAGACTTTCCTCTTTTTCTGTTTTTAAACACTGAGGGTTAAAGCGAACTGAGAAGTGATGTGGCTTTTCTGTACTGTGCTGTTGTCTGGGCTTAGTCTACCTTTGCAGGTAATTAATTCCCCAGCCTGCTTATTTTTTCTAGTTGGCTCTTGTTTAACTTCCACAGAGCCCCACCCCAAAGTGCTTTATTGTCCCTCTGCTGACTATTCCTACATATGGTCAAAATCAACTCACCTTCCGGGTTGCTGACACCGCAAATTCACTGTTGGGTAAACACAATTCTGCTCCCAGTAACCCTTTGTTTGAGAAGTATTATTACAATGGAGCATATCAGGTATCTGACAAGCCTATCTTCCTTTTTGGGTGTTCTCCTAAGGAAAACCTCTGTGTATTTGGACTTCCAGTCCCTGGCAGGACATTAGCACTCCCAGACCTGCTGGGTACTACAGCACTGCTAATGAGCAAACAACCCTGCCTCAATTAGTGGTTTGTGAAATATTCCTGGGTATCAAGTTGCTTTTGCTGCTTGATAATGATACTGGCTCTTGGGATGAACAGCAACCAAGCAAAAATTGCTCCCTTGTTGAGAATTGCCTTGTTGATCTCTTTAAGTTCTATCTGTAAAAAGAATTTAAGTTTGCCATTTCCCCAGAGCTGAGGTTTGATTTATACATGTAATTACTGTGTTGTTTTTCTTTTTATCAATATTTCCCATAGTATTTAGATTGGCATTTTTGAGACTGGCTTATAGCAATTAAGTTATCTTAGAATAAAAAATGGGCCCAAAATGGCAAACACCGATGCTGATGATTTCCTTAGGCACAGGTTTTTACTTTAGGAATAGGGGAACAAGGAAGAGTGAGGCAGAAAGAAACAAGAGACAGCGGCAGAGAAAGATTCATTCAGATCACAATTTCTGGTTTGACTTTTCCTAAATTCTTTGCTTCTTAATTACTAACTTGAAATTGTAGGCCTGTTAATTCCAATATCTGAAAATCATTAGTATACAGCTTGGGAAGAAAAAAGTAGTAAAGGGAAAGGAACTCAACATTATTTGTATGTGAATACATTTATTGTGACAAGAATGCCATTATAAATACTCATAAGCAGAGGCCATCCTCTATTTTTTAAATCTAGGAATTGTTAAAATGAAGATTCCAAATTGGGTGGATACATCTTTTATGAAATCTGCCACAAGTTTCTGTTTTGAGAATAAGCATTTGTTAAGTCTCTACCAACATTATAATGGTCACAGCACAAGTCACTTCATACCATCCTAGAATTTGAAGTAGTCTAATTTCCTAGTGGGCTGTCCCCTCTAGGGCAATCCCCCCCTGCGTTGCTCTCCCAGCTTCCTGACACAGGACACTGCCCTCTGGTAAGCAGTTGCACACAGGTGGCTGGGGGACAGAAGAGTACAACCTGAGGATGACTTCTAAAGTCTAGGGAAGAATGCAGGTTCTACTAATTGCTAGCAAAAAGCACTGCAAGTGATTTAAGTGCCACACTTTCAACCCCATCTACATGTCTATCTACAGATAAGGCAGAAAAGAGGTTGGGGGTACTTTTTAATATTTTATTGTACTTTCTTAAATATCCCTTCTGGAATTTTCAGAAACAAAACATAAAAAAATTATATACTTTATTACAAATGGTAAACTCAGAGTGCTCCAAATCTCTTATTTACAAACACTGGGCAGGACACCCAAACAAACAAACATGAAATAACTTACAAAGGCAAGAAGCCGTTTATTGACAGTAATCAGCGTTTATCAAATTAAAAAATATATATATGTACATACACAGAGGAGGAAGGCAGGCCAGAAAGAGTTCGCCGGCAGCCTTGGCCTGGCCTTCCCCGCTCCTGTCCCGCCCCCTCCCCCACCCCGAGCTTTCTCGAGAAGAACTACAGAAGCGATCTACAGTCTCTATTGCAGTTTGCCACCCCCCACCCCCGTTTAATACTGAATGATCGAATGTTAGGTCCATGCAGTTCTTGGTCAGTGTAAAGAAAGTCCATCTTCCTGCTAGCGGGACAGCCCGTCCGCCTCAGCGGGGCCGCCCGCAGGCGGCGCTCCCTGGCTCCCCGCCCAGGGAAGGCGCGCCAAGTCCTTCCCACTCGTGCGCGCCGGGGCGCCGTCAGGACGCAGCCCAGCCCAACTCGGATACCCTTGGCTTCAGTCCTCGGGCACTTTTTCTCTAGGCCACAACCTGTTAAGTCTCAAGTCTGTGTGTGTGTTTTTTTTTTTCATCCGCTGCCCCTCAGCCCCGACAGTCTCTCCTCAAAACGTCTGCAACTGCTGCGTGAGCATGAGCTGGCACCCGCTGTTCACGTGGTTCATGACTTTCTGTTTAAGCTGGGCCACCTGTTCCCTGAGCATGTTGGCCGTGGACGCCAGCTCTGAGTTCTGCGCTTTCAAGGTTTTCACCTTCTCCTCCAGCCGCGCGATCCTCTCCAGCTTCCGCTTGCGGCACTTAGAGGCGGCGATGCGGTTCCTCATGCGCTTCCGCTCCGCCTTGATCCGCTCCTGGGATTCCATGTCGATGGGGGACAGGGGCGGCGTCTCGCCGGGCATCTCGGGCACCGTCTGCGGCTCCTCCTTGAGGGCCTGCAGGCGCGGGTGCGGAACGGGAAGCTGTGGGGGCAGGGGGTGCGGCGGCGGCGGCTGGGGGGCCTGCGCGGGAAAGGCCAGGCCGGCCGCGCCGTAGGGGGGCGCCCCCCCGCCGCCGCCGCCGCCGCCGCCCAGCGCTCCCGGGGTGAAGTTGCTGAGGTTGGCGTAGACCGGCGGCTCGCTGTGCAGGCCGAAGCCGCCGCCGCCGCCGCCGCCGCCGCCCGCCGCCGAGCCGGCGGCTGGGGCTCCGATGCCCGCCGCGCTCACCGCGGGCGCCGCCGACGTGGCGCTGGGCAGAGTGTTCTGGCTGTGCAGCTCGGCCAGGGCGCGGACGAAGCCCTCGGCGAAGCCCTCCTGCTCGTCCGTCACGTTCTTGGGGCACAGGAACTGCGTGGGGGTCGGCGTGGTGGTGATGTGCCCATTGCTGGACTGGATGATCAGGCGCTCGAGCTCGGGCGACGCCAGCTTGAGCAGCCCCACGTCGGGGGACGTGAGCAGGTCCGAACTCTTGGCGCGCAGGTGCGGCTTGAGGCTTCCCGCGGGGTCGGCCAGGTTCAGGGTCAGGCTCTGCTTCAACACCTTGGGGTTACTGTAGCCGTAAGCGCCGCTCTCAGACTGCAGGAACGAGGCACTCAGGGCGTCGTCGTAGAAGGTCGTCTCCATCTTTGCAGTCATAGAACAGTCCGTCCCTTCGCGAGAGGTGCGCCGGGGCTGCGCGCCCAAGTGGCGGGGCCGCGACAGCGCGCTGACCCGCGGGGCACGGCGCGCCTCCCGGGCCCCGGGCGCCGAAAGTTTCCCCGGGAGCGCGCGCTCCCGCCGGCCGTCCCCGCCCGCTCCGGGGCCGCGGGGTGGAGGCGCCGCCTGCGCTCGGCTCGGCGCGGTCACTCACGGGGCGCCTCTCAGGGCCGGCGGGCGGTCCCTCCCCGGCGGCCCGGGCGGGGGACGAGCGGCGGCCGCGGCCCGCCAAGTTCAGCAGCTCCGAGAGCGGCGCCAAGAGCGGCTGTCTCTTCCCTCGCCGCCGCAGCAGGCGCGCAGGACAGGTTTGCAAAAGTTCGCTCTGGGCCCCGAGGCCACTTGTCTCCGGTCTTCGCGGCCGGGAAAGTTGCTGGCCGCTGCCGCCGCTCGCAGGAGCCCCGCGCGGGCTGTGGCCACTCTTTCTCCGTCTCCGCTGTCAGCAGCGTGCGGGCTGCGGGCTCTCTGCCTGGGGGCGGCGGGGGAACGGGTGCTCCCCGAAACCCCAGCACTAGCTCTGGACAGGTGCTGAAGAAACGGGAAGAAGAAGCGAGTCGCAGCTCGGCGTCCCGACCGGCTGCGCGGGCCGCCCGTCCCTAAGCGCGCGCGCCTCCACTCCCGCCTCACCGCCTCAGCCACACTCAGGGCAACTCTGAGCCCTTATCCAGCCGGAGCCCAACACTTATCTGCTACCAGTCAACCCCTAAAAATAGCCCATGATGTCACCCCAAGGCCTTCCGATTGGCTCGCGTCGCTCTCGGGGAGGCGGGCCCACCCGTAGCCATGGAGACCCCACCCTAGAAGATTCTGCTCTGGGCCCGCGAAGGCTCACGGGATGAGGTAATGCTCCGCTGCCCTCCTACAGTTGGGCCCTTCTTTCTCCCTCCCTCCCTTCCCCCTGAGCGCCAGCTTGCCCTCTGGTCCTGGTCCCCTCCCCGGCGCGTCTTCCCCGGCCCGCCCGATGCATTGTGGGCTGACGTCGTGGGGTTTGAGTGTCCACTGACGGCGGGGGGACGCTCGCAGAGCCGGACCGAGGCGGCCGCCAGTGCGGGGCTCGCGACCAGGGCACCGGGACCCGGAAGGCTGGGGCGGAGGGCGCGGGCGGGCGGGACGGGGCCTGCCCACGTGGGGGTACGCGCTGGCCGCGGGCTGGCCTGCGCCCTCGGGCTGGGGGCAGGGAGCGCGGACCTCCCCGCACTTCCGGGGCGCCGGAGCCCCGCCCTGGAGGTGGCTTTGGGCGGTCCCAGGTGCGGCCCGCGCAAGGGGGCCGACCTTTCGGGTGGTCTTGGGAGGTGGGGGCCCCCCACGTTGAACACGCTGCGAAGTTTGTCAGCCGGTCAAGTTCAGGAGCGTGAGCCGCCTCCTTGTGGCCGAACCCCGGTGCGAGCGGTTTGCAGCGCTCCCAACAGACCCAGCGGAGCCCCTGCGCCGGATTTCATCGTCCAGGGCCCGCGGGGGACAGCACGAGGGGTGATTTTTAGAGGGGTGGGATTAGGAGGCCCAGCATCCACACCCCGACAAGTACTGGGGGCCCGGAACTCAGGCGCCCTTGGTAATCGTCCGCTCCCGCCCCCGCAAGACACGCACCCCACGCGCTAGCGCGCACGCACACACATCGGCATTCCTTCTGCCCTGGTTCGCTTCCGGGAAAACAAGTCGCCCGGGCGGCGGACACTCGCCCGAAGCCCCGCAGTGGAGCCGGAGTGCGGAGTGGAAGCCAGCCTCGGTCGGCCCCCTCCCTGCCGATTGGCGGGCCCGCGTCCCGTGCCGCCTCTAGGCCGCGCTAGACACATATAAGTGGCTCTTGCGAGGATATCATTTCTCCCTTTCCCCCTCCCCTTGCCCCGCACCCCTCTGGGGCAAAATGTGTGGTGGAAATACTAAAGCCCGGAGTCCTGTTTCCTGTAGCCGGGCTTTCCCGGTGAGAAGTGTGCAGATCCCGGGATTTCTCCGAACTTGATGATCCCTGTGTGGGAATGGAGACAGGGAGGTCCACGTCGGGCCGCTAGGAGTTGTTAACAGCGTCCTCGAGACTAGGATGTGGTCACCCTTCCTTGCCCTTCCTCAGTTTACCGGGGGCATCGGTGGAAGGCCCAGATAGCAAAGAGTGACTTGGCAGGTCCAGCTCTCTCAACTTCGCTGTCCAGGACGGGATTGAGGCTGGACCCGCAGCAGTTTAATCCCTTGGATTCTACTTCAGACTGATGAACTTTCGGGAAATCCGCTGCGGGTTCATAGCCTGGGGGCCGTAAGATACTGTGGCTTTGAGAGTTCAGAAACTAGCAGCAGTTGGTATCAGTGGGAAACTGGCCAACTTTTCTTGACTCCAGGCATTCTTTTCACTGCCTTCACTCATGCAGTGAAGGGTAACTGGCTACTGCTGGCCTGTGTCGGGTAGGGACACAGCAGTGACAAGATCCAGTTCCCTAAAGGAGGCAGCCGTATTCTCTTATCTTCTTTATCTGAATCATTTCCTCTTGTAATGTGGAGCTGGTATTCTAAGTAATGTTTTATAATAACAGTAATAAAAATAAGTTGCATGGTGTAGACACCTACTATCCGCCAGGAATTCTCCCAAGCAATTTATATTTATTATTTTCTCTCCACAGCCACTGTGAGAAGCATTTGTTACTAAGTGGACTGAACACATGAGGAAGCAGGTCCAGAAAGGTTGAGTGGCTTACTCTGGTGACAGCGCTGGAAACTGAACCTCAGGCCTGTTGAATTCCCTTCTCTTTGTCTTCTCTGGCAAACTACCATGTGAAGTATTAGTTATTTGCAGAAGAAATGGAGCTGGTAGCATGGAATTGTTCTTGCCCTAACCTCCTTGATAGTAACATATTTCAGAGCTCATGCATTTAAAAACTTAGAAGACTTAGGACTTGGGGTGGATATATATCTTTTGTGTTCCTCCCTGCCCTATATGGTTTAGTAGGCCAGTTTTCTCCTTAGGTTGAGAAGTAGGAGGTTGCATCCGAAACACGAATCCGTTCATGTTGAAGCCCCAGCTTGAAAGCCTTCACTGACCTGCCCGTGTGGTCAGAAGAGAGTTCCAACTTGCCTGGATGAAAGGGCCTTCCTGGATCATCGAGGTCCTTCTCTTCCCAGCCCTGGCTGGCTCTCAGGGAAGGCCACACTCCACTGCCCTAATGAGCTGCCTGATATTGTGGCATAACCCAGTGAAAGATTATTTCCTGTACCTGCTCCATGCCTGTTGCTGGTCTGCAGGGTACTCTGTCTTCTGTCTGCCCCAGGGGCTCAGGATGGGGAGGCTCCATCTTGGCCTAAGGTTCTCATATCTCTTGGCTAGGGGAGGGAAGTCAGCACGTCCTCCTGAAAGTAGTGCATGTCACTTCTGCTCACGGACCCTTGGTCAGGCAAGTCAGAGGGCCAAGCTTGACTTCAGCATTGCCCTGTTTCCCAGTGTCTGGAAGGGCTGTCCAGGAACATTTGGGGGACACTGATGTCTCTTAACAGTCTTCCTATCTGTTCACCCAGTGTTTGATTTGCTGTCCTCCTACTGGCTCTGCTTCTTCACTTTTTTGCTCAAGGAGTTAACATGAAAAGTTCCTCCAGTCACAGAAGGTAGCCCACGTTCTGGGTGCTGTGTGGGAGAGTGCACCTGACTCCATTTGAAGACAGCCCCTCAGTGTGTAGGGCTGAGAAGACATTTCTCTTTAGTCCCCTGAATGGACCCTGGTACTCTTCCCTAAGTCGAGATGTCTGCCCATTGTTTTCCATGACCTCTGGGTCTGCCCTTTGCAGGGTTTCCCCCTTCCACCTTCCAGTAAGCCTTGGGATGTGGGCTTTTAAACATGCTTTCAGAAGTGTGGGGGGAGTGGAGTGACGTGAAATCTTGAAGCCATTCTCCTTTAAACCACACTGATGCTGGGCAGTGCAGTTCTCACTCAAGCATTCCCCAGTGGGCTTCTCATCTGCTTGACACCACAAGGTCCGTGTGCCAGAAGCCACAGCCTCAGTTCTTTTCTAAACATACTTCTGGCTTGCTGTCGTTCTTTCCTTCCTGCTTTCTTGACTTTCTCCTCTTGCTCTCACCTTGGTTTTGAGTGTTTAAGGCTTATTGTGCACTGATGGGAGAGTCACACCTGTCCTCCCTTTTCCAAGGTCTTTTTATTCATGTAGCATATAGGTAACAGTTTTTCCTGAAGTTTTAACAAAAGTTTGTACTCCTTGACTTGATCCTACCTCAAGGATGATTTTTTTCAAGGCCCTGCTTGTGGAAAATGTCTTGGCCTTTTTATTAGTTGGAATTGAGAAACAATTGCTTTTTCTAACCCTGCAGATCCCTGCATTTGTGGATTGCCTCTGGTCCCTTTCACTCTTGTTTACAGTCACCAGATGTTTTCTGAGCTCATCTCTTTTTTGGTAGTGACTGTCCATATGCATCCAGCCACCCCTAGCACTCTACTAGCATTCTGTCTTCTGATCTCTTGCTGTGGTTGGGTAGGTTCATGTGCTGCCTTCTATTTATCCCAGATGATCTGATCACCAAACAGATCTTTGTCCTGGTAACACTGTTGTTTTTAGTTTTTGCCCTCTAATTGAATGTTCACTTGCCACGTTTGTTGATGTTATTACAGCTATGTCTAGGTGCTACTTTTTATAGTGGTCAGGAGAAGCTAAGTTATACCACTGTTAAGGATTCTGAAAACCAGTGCTTTGACACCCTCCCAACCTCCCTCTCTGCCTCACTTTGTGCCTCCTTCTCTGGACTGGGAATTGAACTCAGGGGCCTTGCATATACTAGGCAAGCACACTGCCCCTGAGTTGTATCTCCAGCCCTGGAACTACGTGTTCATGGTCGGGGGTTCAGGTCTGCTTAGTGTGTCACTTTTAACCTATGCTGGAGAAGGTTTCATTTTGCTACTTCCCCACTCATTCCAGTCACCTTGGCAGGAAAAGAAAGCATGGTGACTTCACATTGGCTTTGAAAGCTTCCTTACAGAAATGATGCACAGCGTCCTCTTTACAGATTATTAGCCAAAACCAATCACATGACCGTACCTTACTTAAAAGGTGCAGGGAGGTGCTGAAGTACTGCACTGTACATAGAAGACAAGGTGATGGGTGTGCACATTTCTGCTAGGATAGGCTATGCTATGGAGCATTGCACATGTCAATTGTTACAGCCACAGGTTAACATGAACTCCGGGGATATGTCTCTGAGAATGGGCTATGTCCCCGCTGCATGCATATCTTAGCCCAGGACTCAGGCTAGCAGAGCATCCTCTTTCTAAACCTCCCCTGGTTATTACAGCACAGAGAAAGGAACGTGGCTCTTAAAGCTCTGCTGAGAGCAAGTGACGTGGCCAAGCCTGATGTCAGAGAAGGGGCAGCAGGTATTTGTGAGTAGTACCACACCCTGTACTCCACATTCCCTTCATTCCTCATAGTCTCACCCACTCCAAACATTTTCCATTCCTCTAACATTTTCTTTTTGTTTACTTTTATTTACCCTCAGTCAAAATGTGAACTGGCAAACTCCTATTCACTCTTCAAGACCCAGCTCAAATAATTCCCTCTGAAGCTGTCCTCATCCTGTCTGCCACCTCACCCTCAGTAGTGATTCTCTGGCTCTCACCATGATGGGTACATACCTGAAAGAAAGAATATGGCACTTGATTTTTTGAGTTTATTCTTGAATTTCTGACTCCAAACCCAGAAGCTCTCCTTTTGTTCTGTATATTCCGTCTCTCACGGAGTGGCTGGCACGTGGAAGGACGAGGCGTTCTCTACATGCTTACTGATGGGGCTTTTTCTAATGTGGAATTAAGAGGGTGCAAGTCAAGTAGCAATAACATCTTGTTTTAATCCATAAGATTTGGAATGCATCAGACTCCACAGCTGAAATACTAGCCTGGAATTGCGAGTGCATCACCTTCTGAGTGAGTCCCCAGCCATGCTCCCCATGACTGCATCAAGATCACCAAAGTTACGCTGTTGTAAAAAAAAAAAAAAAAAAAAAAAAAAAAAGATAATCAGTGACTTCTGACAGAGCCTTTTCTGCCTTGTACAGCTGCATGTCTGTCCAGGCTGTCAGGGCCTTTGCTCAGCCATATCCCTGGGGCCCTGGGGGTGCCAGTGCTGATGGAGCATCCTCTGCCAGGACCACAAGAGATTTCAATGTGGAGGGGAACAGATAGCCAAAGGGTCTTGAATGGGCAATTAAGTGTTTTTGCTTAAAAAATATTATATATACCTCATAGACGGGTGTCCCTCTTATGAAATTCACACAATGACAGCATAAAAAAGCCCCGATATGAGTAACAGGATAAAAAGAGGGGTCAGCTAGGAAATGGGTGAATGTCTGAAAAAGGGATGGACAGAGATGTTCATTGATTTCCCAAATCCCATGTCTCTAAGGTGTTAGGGAATTTGGAATTCATGCTTGAATAAAAAAATGCATATATATTATATATTGTATAATTAGGCAAGAAGAAAGCTAAAATTGCATATATAATACAATTCATAAATTTTTCAATCATGTACCCCTCAATATAGTGAAATTTGAAATTCATTTGAATTATTTTGGTGGTTGTATAATTTTTGATTTGTATGCTTTTAAGTCATTGCTGCCTTCTCCATGCTCAATATTGTTAAATTATGACTTTCAAATAATAAAGTAGAATTTCAATGGGAAAAAAATATCACATGTCATTTCTCACACTTCATTGGCCAGAGCTGTTGTTACATCCCTGCCTGGCCACAAAGGAACCAGGAAGTGCATACCTGTTTGCCTGGAAGGCAGAGAGCTGAAGATACTTGTGACCAGTGCTAATGACTTCCACACGGGCCTACAATGTTTCCCCAAACATGATAAACTGTGTTGCTTAAGAGTACATAGTTGAGGACTCTCCTTTTTCTCCCATAGATCAATTTCTGTTGTCTTTCCAATGTTAGCTTAAAGGATACTTAGAGAGGTTTTGAATGATTTCCACACTGAACCATCCTTCCATCTAAATGAGATTAGTGTCTCTCACAAGTCAGCATAGTTTTCCCTGTAGTTATTGGGCTTTGAAGAGGGGCATGGATAACACCTCTTTCTTTGCTTCTTGACTGCAGAATCAGCTGAAGGTTAGGTGCAGGAATGAGATGACTGGAAATCAGAATGTCATTTCGACAGTTAGTGTGTACTGGGTTGGAGGGCATGGCAGATACAAAGCCGCAGTGGGCTTCCTGAGTTTCACTTCTCATCTAGCCTACTGGTCCCTGGCAGAGATGGTTGGGGCAAGCGAATTCCAAAGGGATAGTATGTGTCTGTATCCTCAGGTGAGTGAACTGAAAAGGGGGAGCAGGTTGCTGAGGTGGCCTACATGGGTCTCTCCTCTGAACTCCGTGGTCAGGTAATGCCCTCTCCTTCCCATGGCTTAAGGAGAGGGGATAAAAGGGCCACTTTGATGCATGTCCCCTCCTAGAAAATGAAGGCCGGGAAGTGGGGATATCCTCTTAGGAACAGAATATAATTTGCTGCTCAGTATTTCTTTGTATAATTGTGCATTGTTTTAGTATTTATTTATTTTTCCCCATTTTATTGATATGTATACGTGCAAAATTTAAGGTTTACAATGAAGTTGAGCATTTTTTGTGCACATATGTATCTTGTCAAGGTGACAAGGACTTTCCCTCTCTCCTTTTGTCCCTCCCCCTGCCCACCCCTCCCTTCCTTCTCCCCCATCCTACCCCCCTGTTTCACTTTGTTTTTCTCTTTAAGTTCCATAGGAGTTGTGCTCTGGGACTGTCATATCAGAGAGACCATTTGATGTTTCACATTATGCTTCTGACTCATTTCACTAAGCATGACGTTCTCAAGTTTCTTCTATTTGCCTGTAAAAGCCTCCACACTGTTGGACTTTATTGATGCATAGTATTCAACTGTGTATAAATACCACAGTTTGTGTATCCGCTGGTGTGTTGATGGGTATTTTGGTGAGTTCCATATTTTAGCTATTGTTAGTTATGCTGCTATGAACATGGGTGTACAAATATCTCTGTTGTGTGTTGTATTGACCTCTTTTGGAAATATTCCCAGGAGGGGTGTCACTGGATCGAAGGGGATATTTATTTCCAATCTTTTGAGAGATCTCCATACTGCTTTCCAAAGGGGTTGTACAAATTTACATTCCCACCAGCAGTGCAGGAGGGTTCCTCCCCCCCCAACCCCCCCCCCCCCCCCCCCCCCCCCCCCCCCCCCCCCC
>PVKB01005120.1:0-66818 GCA_004027205.1 Ctenodactylus gundi | reverse complement strand
ATTTGGCCCCTTTTCAAGAGGATCCTTTATTTTGGTAGGCTTACTTTTCTTCAGCTCCTTGTATATTCTAGTTATAAGCTTCTTATCTGAGATGTTGGTGGTAAATATTTTTTCCCACTCTGTTGATTCTCTTTTTACAGTGTTAATAGTATTCCTTTGCTGTACAGAAACTTTTTAATTTGACAAGATCCCATTTGTTGATAATGGGGATAACTTCTTTTGCTTTTGGTGTCTTGTCAAGAAAGTCTTTGCCTACCCCTTTGTCTTTTAGGAATTTGCCTATTTTGTCTTCTAGAAGGTTTAGTGTTTCATTTTTAATGTCTGGGTCTTTGATCCACTTTGATTTGATTTTGGTGCATGGTGATAGGTGTGTGGCTAGATTCATTTTTCTACATGTGGATGTCCAGTTTTCCCAGCACCATTTGTTGAACAGGCTGGCCTTTTTCCATTGTATGCATTTGGCCCCTTTGTCGAAGATTAAGTAATTGAGGATATTTGGGTTTGTATCTCTGCATCTTCAGTTCTGTTCCACTGGTCTGTCTGTCTATTTTTGTATCAGTACCAAATTGTTTCTACAACTGTGGCTTTATAGTATAGCCTGATGTCTGGAACTGTAATGCCTCCTGCTTTGGTCTTGTTGCTCAGAATTGCTTTGGCTATTTTTGGTCTTTTTTGGCTCCATATGAATTTAAGGATTGTTTCAAGTTCTTTGAAGAAATTTGTAGGTATTTTGATAGGAATTGCATTGAATCTGTGTATCAGTTTTGGTAATATAGTCATTTTGACTACATTTATTTTGCCTATGCAAGAGCAGGGAATACCTTTCCATTTTCTAGTGTCTCCTATAACCTCTTTCTTCAATGTAATGTAGTTTTCTTTATATAGGTCCTTCACATCCTTGGTTAGGTATACTCCTAGGTATTTAATTTTTTGCTGAGCTATTGAGAATGGAATTGTTTTTCTGAGTTCTTGCTCAATAAGTTCATTGTTAGTGTAGAGAAAAGCTATTGATTTTTTAGTGTTAATTTTGTAGCCTGTGACTTGGCTAAATGTTTTTATTATTTCCAGGAGTTTCGTAGTGGAGTTTTTAGGGTCTTCCATGTAGATAATCATATCATCTGCAAATAAGGAAAGTTTGACCTCCTCCTTTCCAGTGCAGATTCCCTTTGTTTCATTTTCTTGTCTGATTGCCATGGCAGGTGTTTCAAGAACTATGTTGAATAGAACTGGTGAGAGTGGGCATCCTTGTCTTGTTCCTGATTTGAGAAGGAATGATTTCAACTTTTCTCCATTTTCTATGATATTTGCAGTAGGTTTAGCATATATGGCTTCTATGAATTTTAGATAGGGCCCTTCTATACCTATTTTTCTCAGTGTTTTTATCACATAGGGTTGCTGGATTTTGTCAAAGGCTTTTTCTGCACCAATAGAGATGATCATGTGGTTTTTGTTTTCTCTTTTGTTGATATGGCATATTACATTGATTGATTTACGTATGTTGAACCAGCCTTGCATCTCAGGGATGAAGCCCACTTGATCATGGTGTATGATATTTCTGATTACTTGTTGGATTCTGTTTGCCAGAATCTTATCAAGGATTTTTGCATCTATATTCATTAAGGATATTGGTCTGTAGTTTTCCTTCCTGGTTAAGTCTTTGTCTGGTTTTGGGACAAGTGTGATGCTCACCTCAAGAAATGAGTTTGATAGTGTTCCTTCACTTTCTACTTTATGAAATAGTTTGTGGAGGATTGGAGTAAGTTCTAACCTAAAGTACTGAAAAAATTCTGCTGTGAATCCACTTGGGCCTGGACTTTTGTTTGTAGGTAGAGCTTTTATTACTGCTTTGATTTCGGTGTATGTGATGGGGTTGTTCAAGATTTTTATATCTTCCTCCTTTAATTTTGATATTTTATATGTATCTAGAAAGTCATCCATTTCTTCCCAGTTCTTAAATTTGTTGGAATATAGGTGTTCAAAGTAATTTCTTATAATATTCTGGATTTCTGCAGAGTCTGTTGTAACTTTACCCTTTTCGTTTCTAAGTGTGCTAATCTGTGCCTTTTCTTTCCTTTTCTTGATGAAGTTGGCAAGAGGTTTGTCGATTTTATTAATTCTTTCGAAGAACCAGCTCTTTGACTCATTGATCTTTTTATTGTCTTTTTAATTTCAATCTCATTTATTTCAGATCTGATTTTTATAATTTCTTCTCTTCTACTGCCTTTTGGGTAACGTTGTTCTTGTTTCTCTAGATCCTTGAGGTGCATCATTAGCGAATTTATTTGTGACTGTTCTGTTCTTTTGATGTGTGCATTTATGGCTATGAATTTTCCTGTAAGGACTGCTTTCATTGTGTCCCACAGATTTTGATGTGATGTATTTCCATTGTTATTTAACTTTATGAAGTTTTTGGTTTCTTCTCTGATTTCTTCCACGATCCATTGTTTGGTCAGTCATAAGTTATGACGTTTCCATGTGTTTGTGTATTTTCTTCTGTTTCTGCTGCTGTTAAGTTCCAGTCTTATTCCATCATGGTCTGAGAGTATGCAGGGAGCAATTTCTATCCCTTTGTACTTGTTTAAGCATGACTTATGTCCTAGGACGTGGTTTATTTTAGAAAATGTTCCATGTGCTGCTGAGAAGAACGTGTAGTCAGTTGATGTTGGGTGGAAGACTCTGTAGATGTCTGGAATGTCCAAGTTTTCTACAGTATCTTTCAGCAGTTGTATATCTTTGTGGATTTTTTTTTTGTTTGGTTGATCTATCTATTTGTGCTAGTGGAATATTAAAGTCCCCTACTATAATTGTGTTGGGGCCTATGTGTCCTTTCAAATTAGTAATTTTTGGTTTACATAATTGGGTGCTCCAGAGTTGGGTGCATATATATTGATAATTGTGATTTCTTCCTGTTCTTATGTTCCTTTAACCAGTATGTAGTGACCATCTTTGTCTCTCTTCACCTGTTTTCTTTTGAAATCAGATGTGTCTGAGATTAATATAGCTACCCCTGCTTGTTTTCTGGGACCTGTTACATGAAATCTTGAATTCCATCCTTTTATTTTCAGTGTGTCTCTTATGGGCAGCAAATTGTGGGTTTCTGTTTTTTGATCCAGTCAGCTCGTCTCTGTCTTTTGATAGATGAGTTGAGGCCGTTCACATTTATGGTAATTATTGAGGCATGTTTGGTGTGTCCTGGCATCATTGTAGTTTTTCCCTGTTGTTTAGTAGCTTTACTTTTTTCTCAGCTCATTCTCCTCTGGCTTTTGTCTCTTTTTCTTTTTCTCTGGTGGTCTCTTATGTCATTTTCCTGTCTTTCGCTATCCAAGTTTCCTTTGAGAATTCTCTGCAGTGATGGCTTAGTGGCTGCAAGTTTCTTTAAACTTTCTATATCATGGAGGATTTTAATTTCTCCCTCTAGTTTAAAAGATAGTTTTGCTGGACATTGTAGTCTTGGTTGAAATTTGTGTTCTTTTAGTGTTTGAATGACATTGCTCCATGATCTCCTGGCTTTTAGAGTCTGGGTTGAGAAGTTTGCAGTTATCCTGATGGGCTTACCATTGTAGCTCACCTTCTGCTTTTCTCTTACTGCTTTTAGTGTTCTCTCTTTGTTTTGGGTTTCTAGTACTTTAATTATGATGTGTCAGGATGAGGTTCTCTTCTGATCAATATTGTTTGGTGTTCTAAATGCCTGCAGTAGTTCGATATTCATTACTCTTCTTAGATTTGGGAAATTTTCTTCCATAATTTCCTTGAATATGACTTTAATCCTTTTGTTTTGTCCACGGTCTTCTCTTGAATTCCCATAATTCTCAAGTTGTTTCTTTTTGAATCGTCAGTCAGCCATTGTAATGATTCACTTTCTTCATTTTTTACTTTGTGATCTTTATGGTCTTTCTTTTCCCACTCCATCATTTTGTCTTCTAGGTCTGATAACCTATTTTGAAATTGTTGGATAATGTTGCTTATTGTGACCTGTGTGTTTTTCACTTTCTGTATATCTGCATTTATTTTCTTCATGTCTCTGTTGTGTTCTCTTATTTCTTGTATGGTCTTCATTAACTTCTGGTTCATTTCTTCCCTGATCTCCTCTACTTGCTTCTCCCAGCTTGCTTTTAGCTTAGCTAGGTCTTGGCGTTGCTCTTGATCTTTGATTTTCATTTCCTGCATAATTTCTTGCTGTAATTCCTGCTTTAATTCCTGCTTTAACTCGATGTATTTCTGGGCTCAGAAGTTACTAACATTTGTGCCATTTTCATCTTTAGTTTCTGCATTTTCAGAATTCCTGGTATGCTCCTCTGGTATTTCGAGACTTTCTGAAGGAGATTTATTTCCGTGTTTCCTCATGGTTCTGTTGTCTTTGGTTGTCTCTGGTTGCCTGTCCCTGGATTCCCCTATGTGTTTCTCCCTGGCACGGTTCTGTCCTGCACTGGGAGAACACAGTTACAGCTAGGGGTGGTTTGGATATCCTGGCCTAGTTCTCACCGAGCCCGGCCTCAGCTGCGAAGCCCGAGGCAAGGAGCTTGGAAAATGTCCGTGAAGCCAACCAGCCGCCTCCAGAGTGGCCTGGCCTGGTTCTCACTGAGCCTGGGCTCAGCCGTGGGTCCCTGAGGTGAGGGGCATGGAAAATGCCCGTGAAGCCGACCAGCTGCCTCCAAAGCAGCCCTGCCTGGTTCTCTCCTAGTCTGGACACAGCCACGGGTCCCTGAGGGGACCGTCGTGGAAAATGTCCCCCAAGCTGACCAGCCACCTTCGGAGTGGCCCGGCCTACTGCTAACCAGCCTGAGGTGCGGGCCAGGGGAGGTTGCCGCAGAGGCCTGCCTGCCGCCTCTGAAGTGGCCTGGCTCTCGCGGAGCCCGGCCTTAGCCGTAGGTCCCTGAGGCGAGGGGCATGGAAGATGTCCCTGAAGCTGACTAGCCGCCTCCTATGCGGCCCTGCCTGGTTCTCTCTTAGTTTGGTCTCCTTATTTTTTTAAGGTCAGTTTTACCTACTGGAGCCAAGCATCAAGCAGGCATAACAAAGTGTCTCTTAGTTGCCGTGGTATCCCCAGTATCTGGCATGGTATCGGTGTAGAGAGGGTATTGGTACATCATGATTCTATTGCACAGGCCCCTGGAGTCCTCTTGAGCCAGCTAGGTCTTCCTCAAGGAGGAACAGTCCTCTCCGTATGGTGATGCCTTATCTGTACTCTGAAGTTCCTTGAATTTATAGGATAATAAAGTAACCAAAGACCTTAGAGGTCATCTTCCAAGGCTACCCTGCTTGCAGGACAGGGGTTTCGCAACACTTTCACCACTTCGGTACTTCTAGTCATGAAGTAAGGACACGGTGCCCAGATCCAGGAGTGTGATACTGCTGGTTGGACACTGGGGATACTGCAGATGGGAATCTAGGAGTGCAGTTGTGGCCAGTTGTGGAGATCTGAGGGCAGGATCGCCAGGTGGTGAGGGGCTCCAAGCTGTGTCCTAGAAGGGAACTGGGATTATTTGCAGATGTCGGGGAGGGGGGGCGTAAGACTGAATATTTATAAGGGTCTCCAAATAGTGGCACAGTAGTTACATGATGGAGTTGCCATATACTGTAAGCTCTCAGGCCAGCAGTAGGGTGCTGGGTAGAAGTTGAAGAAGAAAATTTTGCTAAATTTAAGGAAGAAACTTCTGATGTAAGAGTTACTTACCAATCGTATAGTTGCCTTAGATGTGGAGTTGAAGTTCTCTACTCAACACATATTTCTTGTCGACTGTGTTTCAGACACTATACTAGACTAGTTAATAATAATTCCATTTAGCCCACAGCACTTGATGATAGTCGGCATTTTCTTTTCATTTTATAAATGCCACCTACGGAACCTCACTTAGAATTTGTCTAGAAGTGTTCACCAACATTAGTGACTTCCTACTGTGAGAGCTGGCCCTTTTTGTGTTCTCATGTGTAGTGTTAGATATATTTTTACCAAAAGAAGAGTTTCTGTATCCACAAATCAAAATTACCAGTACTTTGAAGCACTCAGAAACCTAGATGCTCTTTTAACATCTCTAGCAGAAGAACTACAAAGTGAGTGTCCACTGACTCCCTTTTCTTCCCTGCCTGTGTATACAGCTGAATTTCCTGGCTCCTTTGTAAATGGGTATGCTGGCATGGATGATGTGTGTCAGTTACAGGCCAGGTTTATAAAACTGTCTATCCCCATCTCCTGGGGAAATGTAAGGGCCTCCAGATGTGCAGAGAGGCAGAGCTGCAGGTAGAAGGAGCTTGGGTCTCTTGTGCGGCTGGCCGTAGGGAGGGTCAGTCACTGGATAGAAGTATCCTCGCTGAACACTGACTAAATGAGAAGTGGACTTCATTGGATTGATCCACGGAGATTTTGGAGTTGATTTTTAAAGCCGCTAGTGTCTCCTTATTCCAGTTGGTGCTATAGATTACCCTCAGTAAGAGAAGAAATACAGAATGGAAGTCAGAGATTTTTGTCTGGAATTTTTCAGTTTTAGGAGAATTAGGGGCAGGGAAAGAAGATAAGAAGATAGCAATTATATAAAGAGACTTCTTTTTGCGGAGGTTTTCTCACGTGGTGTATATATTTCATGAGGATTATGGGTAAGTCTTAAGTCCTCTTCTGTATTCAATTTTTTTTAGTGAACTTGAGAAATGCCAGGCCCTTTGGAGATTTTGGAAGAAATATAGGAGGCACATATTATTAAATGTTTTATTGATATAGTCAACAAGTTTTTGGATATTTACCATAAGCCAGCCAGTGGTAATCTTGGTGAACAAAAGCCACAGGGCCTGCCTACAAGTTGGGGAATAGCCAGGAAAATTGGTCACCAAGAAGAGGGACGAGCCTAATGTGATAATGCTGAGAAAGAAGTAAGAAGATTCTCAACTTTGCAATTGTACTGGGAGAAGGTGGTGTGTGAATGGAGACTTCCAGGATGGGTAGAAGTAGGCAGAAGAAGAGAAGGCAGTGGGGAGAGAACATATTCTAGAAAGAGTGAGTGCACACACAAGCATAGATGTTACTGACGATGGCCGTGTTTGGAGGCACAGAAAGGTTTGGCCCAAGAGGAGGCTGAACAGGAAAGGAGGGCCTCAGCATATACATGCTGTAATGCTTAATGTATTCGGAAGACGGTGGACAGGGTGGCCAGAGGTGTCCCTATACTGTATGTTTTTGCCTAGGCTGATTAGCTATCCAACAGCCAACAGTTTTATTATTTGGGTAATTTCTACTTTCTTCTTTGTGCTTCCCTATTTAAAGTTTTCTAAAATAAATATGTATTGTACTTGCAATTAAAAAATAATAATAATCTTTTGTTTCTTATTAGTTGTGATTGCACACCTACTGTCTCTTACTGGGACCTGAGCAAGGTGAAGTCAGAGTTGATTCATAGTGAGGCTGGACTTAGATTTCCCACAATGCCTTTTGCCCTCCTCTAACCTCTTCATTTGTCTGCCTTCCTTGAAATTTTCTGAGAAGGGATAATGGCTTTTCTTAGAACCAAAGACTTCACTGCAGGATGGCATGTTTGTGTTGAGGTATTTTGCATCCTGTAGAAATTGGGTCCAAGTCCTCATGATACTGACCTACCTGTGAGGTTTCTCATTCACAATGGATGGTCCTCAACCTGCTGGGCTATGTAACTTAATATTTCTGTGATACTGTCATGTCCTTTGTCTAGTGATTTGGTATTTGGGGTGGGGGCTACTTCATTTCTAAAATGAAGGTAGGAAAGGGATTGTTCTTAATTATTCTGTCAGCCTCCATCTTTAGTGTGCTGGTGCCCATCGAGGTTGAGTAGCTGCAGTGTGCACCCATATATCTGAAAGTCTAAAAACACACTATTAGCATTCTATAAAGCAAGTTGCAAAATGTAATGTACATAGCATATTGTACTTTTGGATAAATTTGAAACACCTACTTCTGAGATTATTTGTGTGAGTCTATTAATAAAATCAGCTAATGTTTAATGAGTGCTTACTTTATATATCTAATATTATGCTAAGTGATTTTTACATGAATTTGCTCATTTTTTTATTCCTTGGAAAAGCTAAAGAAAGGAATAGAAAAGTTATAGCAAGTGGTGAGTACTAGCTACTTTAGTTGGAAATGGGATTGGAGTGAATATTTTATTCACTGTAAAAATAAGATGATTTCTGTGAGTTTGTTTGTCGTGATAAATGCTGGCCGGTGTTCCACATTTGATTTTTCCTCCGTTTGGCCTACAGTTGATTAGGTGGCTTAGCGTTCCTAAGGCCTTACCCAATCTTTTCTGCTCTCCATTGCACCTACACCCTACAGTTTCTAGGTAGTGTTGATGGCTTTTCCTGGAACTAGTACCTTTAGTGGTCCATTGCACGTGTACATAGTTCACAATCTAGGGAAGTAAGGCTGAAAGTCAAACTCGGGAGTACCTGTGTGTCTCATTCTAGAACTCATGCCGCAAAGGGCCACTCTAGCAGGGACTTATTCTACCCAGAATGTAGGTAAGGGGGAGGGCCCCTGAAGCTTTGTCAGGCCGAGGCTTAGCTCTGATCTGTTATTTCTGCTCACCTTTTATTAGGTGAAAAAGTCACATGGCCAAGTTCAGTATCAATGGCACTGAGAATACACAGAAGTACAGAAGGAGGGAATGGATTTCGGTGAATAGTAAACTACCATAGAAAGCCTGAATTACTTTCTTACTTAAAAACAAAAACAAGTACAATGAGGAAAAAAGAATAATTAGCAAGGGTAGTTTAAATTTTATTCAATATATTTCAAAGTTGCTATTGTGGTGTGGTGCTGGAATGTTCCCCAAAGTCTCATGCATTTGAATGTTATAGATTGTCTATGGAACCATGTGCTGTTGAGAGATTGGGCCTAGTCTGGAGGGGTGGATTACAGGCATGTAAATTGGATTATAGGCATGTAGTGGGGGCTCACACACTTTCCACACCTGGATCCAGAAGGGGCTGATCACTGAAATGAGACTTAGAAGGGTATATAAGCTGCTTCCTGCCTTCTTTGAAAGACTAAACTTAACTTGCCTTGACTTGGTTTCCTGTTTGCAATGTTGAGGAGCTGCCTCCACCTCTGCCTCTGCCGTGTATTTCCAATGTTGCCAGCTGCCCTTGAATGGAATGTGACCTTCTGAAACTCTGAGCTAAAATAAACCTTTTCTTCCCTAAATTTGTGCATGTCAGGTATTGAGTCACAGCAATGAAAAAGTAACTTGAGACTGTTGCATTATGTGTTTTTTAAAAATACAAAATTCTTTACAATGATCGTGAACCCAGTCATGTTTAACATGGGTTTAACAGAGCACGCATTGCCCACTGGCACAGGTAAGAGTTTATACCGACTTGGTTTAGACTACCTATATGGAACAATATGCATAATCCAGAGAGTATTTAATGGTCCCATGGATATATTACTGCTACTTGTGTGGCCATCTACAATCTAAGAAACTGAAGTTATGAAATCACAGACTTGCTGACCTGGAAGGGCAGGAGTGTGTGTGGTAGGCAAGGGCCTTAGAGCTTATAGGGCTTCTGCTTTTGCCAGCTATGGTCAGTGTACATTGGGTATGCCTCACATTGCTGGAAAATGGTTCTAGGGATCAAAACTCTTTCATTTAACCAAAGGTGACGTTGAGGTCCCCAGCTGTGACTTACCTGAGTGACATAGGAAGTTGATGGCCAAAGATGGAATGGAAAGCCAGGTGTTTTGAATGGGTGCTGGGCCTGTGGCTTTGTTTCTCTGTGTGGCCCCCACAAGCCTATGGATCACATAGTACTATTCTCTAGGCTTGTAATGCCTTTTCTGTTCTCTTTAATGTTTCTACGCCTTCCTCTACCCTATGACAACCCAAGTACTTCTTAGAGTGGCCACCTTAGAATCCTGTGAAGAAACAAAAAATGACACAGAATGTCAAAAATGTCTTAGTTACTTTTTCATTGATGGACACAATACCTGACAGCTACAACTTAAGGGAGGAAAGATTTGTTTTAGCTCACAGTTTTAGAAGGTCTCAGTCTATTCATGAGCGGCCTGCAGTGGTGGAAACACATGGTGGAGGCCTCACCTGGGGGAAGCTGTTCACAGCGTGGCAGGCAGGAAGCCAAGTGAGGAAGGAAAGATGGAACTTGATACCCTTCTGGGTCATGTCCTAGTAACCCACCCCTGACCAGGCCTTGCCTCTTGATAGTACATGGTTCCATAGGTAACTTACCACATCTAAATATATGAGGCGTTTGGGGGACGTTCCAGATCCAAACCATTGTGCAAAAGCATGTTAAATTTCTTAAAGCACTGACCAAGAAATCAGACCTATTCTAATTTCTGTGTAATTTAGAAAATATCTGCCAACATATCTGAGAGAACCAACCTTTTTCTCTCTCTCACATATTCTATTAAATAATTTAGTTGTGAGCCCCATTTCTCAAGTATCATCTATCATTTTCACTTTTTCCATTTTTTTCTGTGTTCATTTACATGTGTAGAATCTGTTTATTTTTCTTTAAAAACTCCTTTCAAGTGTGAAGATTTTTACACAGGATAAATGGATGTTATTGTATTGGATTGGGTCCTCTTATAAATGGGCAAGTGGTATTACTTGCTACAAACATTTAATGACTGTAAATATACATACAAAATCATTAAATGGATTTGTCCATGCACTTTGTCCAAGTCCACGTGCAACGTGTCCCTTATTCCGCAAGGGTCAGCATTCTGCATTGACACAGGAAGGAAGGCAGGATCTGCCTCCCCTTCCCAGTAGTATAATCTTCAGTGATTTCCTTAAATGTTTGAATATCAGTTTCACTTCTGTGAAGTGAATAGAAAAAGCTACCCCACACCTGTATGCATATGCTCAAAAATCATCTAGAGTCATTCTTAGCTCATAGTTGGGACTCAAAAAATGTAATTGCCATAATTACCTTCTTTCCTTCAGTGTTGTTACATTTTGAATAAATATATACCACATGCATACATGATAAGATTAATGGTAGGCCATTGCCATCAAACTGATGAATGAGGTTACCTGATGGAAGAGTAAGAAAGGGGTGAGATGATGGAGTTACAGAGGCCAGGTGAGGAGTCTGCGACAAGGAACACCTATAGCAAATACTCCAAGAAAGAGCAGGGAGGCCACAGCCCATCAGGGTGATCAGGGTGGCAGGGCGTTATGTCCAGAGCCTCTGCTGTTCCACTACTCTGTGGCGACTGCATTTGGCTGTGTTAGTTCCCATATTGTTCAGCCACTTCTCCCTGGTGGAATATAGCTTTGAAATCCTGGAAGAAATTCAGCAATTTGTTTGTTGTACTGTTGCCATTCCCCTGGCTGTCAGTGTTGCCTAATTTTGCAGTAACTGGGCCACAATGTCGTGTGTTAACAGCCATGTAGATGAGAGGTTCCAGCTCTCCACAAAGTCCCAGTCTTCATGAGCAGGGCAAGCAGTGGCTCTAAGGGTAAGAACATTATCATGGTTTGGATCTGGAATGTCCCCTAAAGGTCTTACGCATTTGGTTGTTATGGATTGTCTATGGAACCATGTGCTGTTGGGAGATTGGGGCCTAGTCTGGAAGGGTGGATTGTAGGCATGTAAGTTGGATTACAGGCATGTGGTGGGGGCTTACCACACCTTCCACACCTGAATCCAGGAGGAGCTGATCACTGGGATGAGAGCTGTAAGGAGATATAGGCTGCTTCCTGCCTTCCTTGGAGAACGAGTCAAAACTTACCTTGACTTGGTTTCCTTTTTGCAATGTTGAGGAGCTGCCTCCACCTCTGCCTTTGCCATGCACTTCCACTGTTGCTGGCCATGCCTGATTGGACTGTGGCCCTCTAAAACTGTGAGTGGAAATAAACCTTTCCTCCCCTAAATTTGTGGGTGTTGGGTCACAGCAATGGAAAAGTAACAAAGACACACATATTTCCCTTTGTACTCCATACCTCCCTTCTTCTCCCTCCCAAGCTGCTATCCTCTCTTCTCCCTGGTTTCAGGATTCCTCTTCCTCACTAACCTAGGAGCTCATGGAGAGAGGCATCTGTCACACTCATCTGCATGCTTCAAAGGGCCCTGGAGCAGATGGTTGCATTAGAGGTGAACTTCCTTCTGTACACAGGAAGAACTTTGGGCCCATTGAAGTGGTTCCACGGGTCACCTAGGGTCACCATGAGGCAGGATGGAGGCACTCTTCTGGGACACGGACAATGTTTCTTTAGCTTTTTCTTCTGTTGCTTCCAAGTGAGGTAGGGAAGCTCTGTGAGTACTGGCCTTACTTTACATAGGAGAAGCCATGATGGTGCCAGCAGCACAACCTCCTGTTCAGCCTCTTCCATTCCTTCCTCTCTTCCTCCTTTTCTTCCTTCCAACAAATGTTTACTGAGGCCTATTCCTTGCCAGGCTTTTTATAACAAAGGTGTGGTACTTTGGCATTGCCTATAGTTCAAGTGCTTACTCTCTGGAACCGAATTGCCTGTGCCTGAGAGTCGGTTCTGTCTTTTATTCACTGTGTGAACTTGGCTGCACTTCTCGTGGGTCCCAGTCTCAACTGTAAAATGAGGCACATGATGGACCCATTTCAGGGGGTTGTTGTGCGCTGATATGGCCGACGCAGTAAGTGCCCAAGACATTGAGTGGAATTGCTAGTGTTCTATTGTGTAGAGATAATAAACTTACAAATTAATATAAAATCATAATAATCAATAGGTGGTAAGGATGGAAAGAACTGGTGCAAACTGTATGTTCCCAGTGGTGTACCCAGTCAAACTAACTGAGAGGGTACATGGTATCTGATGGGGAGTCCGAAACAGTGGAGCCAGTAGATCAAGAAGCTGTCTAAGTATCCACTGAATTTTGAGGAAGAATAACAGTGAGGATCTTCTTAAAGGGGATGATCAAAAAGGATGTCCCCAAGCAGGGAACATAATACAAAGGATTATAAACACTGAACCAGGCATGAGGGTGGTATGGTGGGCCATGCCAGGTAGAAGATGGGAAACAGTTTCAGGCCAGAAAGAGCCACCTGCACATGGACCATGTTATTTACGAGAACCTTTGTTCCTAGATTACCTAGTGCCATTGGGTGAGAAGCCCATGGCTGTGCCTTGGAGAAACTGGCACTTTCTACATCTTGAGGAATCCAAACTCCACGTCAGGCTGTTATCATAACCCCCTTATCCTGACCATGGACTCTACACAGCTACGTCTGCTGGGCCCGTTATTTTTTTTTTTTTTATGTTACATTTGAATGAATTAGAGAAAGGAAACTATGCACAAAAATTTTTATGTGCTTATGCCTCAGTTTACACCCAACCCCTAAGTTGAAGTCAGTCCATGGAGGCAGCCACATACAAGTTACGTCACTTCATTTCGTCTGTTGTCCAGTCACTGATATTCCCCCCAGGAATGCCACCTGAGCAGGACATGTGTGCTAGTGTGACAAGTAGGTAGCTCACTTGTGGCCTCAGCTTCTCCACCAGTAGAGACTTCGGCTAGATCTTTAGTTTACACTGCAATGTAGACTCTTAACCTCTATTTTATGAAACAAATTAGAGTGAATTGAAGATCATTCCTATTCCCATAGTAACTTCAACCTCGCTCTTTCTCAAGTGGGAGAGAACATACAATGGCAGGTAGGTGGCTGGGAATTTTCACTGTTATTACCCAGAACTTGATTTTCCCTGCCTAGATCATTAGGTTATGTGAGCCTCCCTTGTCACGTGGTCTTCATGGAAAGGATTGAGAGCCACTCACTGGGATGTTCTCTGGGGTTCTCTCTAGTGTTGATGTTCTCAGGCTCTTGAGACAATTTTTCTTTTGCATTTGTTTCTTTTTCAATTAATATGTGTATTTCTAATTGTCCCAGGTCAGCCTCAGAGACAAGGCTTCAGCTTGGCTTAGCAGCTTTCCTGCTGGTGGCTGCTCCCCTTGAAGTTTTCAGAGCTTTCATTTCAGTAAGTCCTATCTTCCCACAGTCAAGGTCTTCGTCATAGGCGTTCAGTAGCTGCTAATTGGATGAATTTGTGAATTCTTAATAGTTTTCAAAAATCTCATCACACCCAGGTATACACTAACCTTTGGATTCCATCTTTTGGGAGGATTTTAATCCTCAACTTGGAATATTCAGATCCAAACTTCTCATCAGGTTTCATGTTTTCACTACTGACCATCAGATTGCTGTGATATTGAGGTTTTGTGTAAGCTGATAGCACTTACAGTAATTACAGCATCAATTTAAGTAATTAATCAAATCAGGGAGTACTTCCTCTACTTATTTTTGGAGTATCAGTATTCTTTCCATCTTAAACACCATTTGTTTCTTAAAAGACCCCCAAATCAGGGCTTTTGCTGTGAATTTGGCCAGGAAGAAATAGGCTACCCCAGCTGTCCATTCTAGGTGTTTGGCACTGGCCTGGTTTGGGCTGGTTTGCCACTAAAGGTAGCTATAATGACTCAGTGAGAATGTTATTAGCCTCATTTTAGAGGTGAGGAAACTCAGAGAGGTGAGGTGACTTGCCCTCAGTCACACAGCTGGGGAGTAGCAAGGATGGGATTTACACCTGGCTCTGTGTGACTCTGCTCTGTTTCCACTCACTATGCCCCACCACTCCCAGGTGGCTGCTCAGGGTCAGGAGCTCCTGGGAGCAGCAGGTCTGTCAGGTTCTGCAGGGCTGAGCTGTTTATCATCCAGGAGGACACTCATCACTGTGCTAATTACATTAATTGCTGCCCACTCTGCGGCTAGGTGGGTGGCTTAACAACACCTAGCAACGGTGCTGATGATGTCTGGACCTGCCTTTATGTGTGAAAACATCTGACTTTTTTTTTTTTAAACTCTTTAACTGTGGTGGCCAAAGATAGTAATTATAGGTTCTATTGGTTGGAAGTTAGTGACTGTCTACCATGTAGGGGAAAGGTCAAGACTCTGAACTTTGCCCTTCATCAGCCTCTTTACAGTAATGGAGGAGGGAAATTGATGAGGTATCAACTGTGTGCTTGGCATTTTGTTTGGGAGTTCTTTTATAACCCTCATGATTATCCAAAAATAGGTATTATATTATCCTTACTTTGTACATAAGAGAAGCCATTTACCTGCTTGTGATCACAGACTAGGAGGGCAGCAGCAGGCTTAAAACTAAGAACTGTCAAGGCAGAATTAGTCTTAGATTTTTCTTAGCACTTCTCAACAGGAGGCTATTCTTTCTGCCAAGGAAGTGGATTGTGTGCTTGTAGGGCACACTCGAGGTTTAGGGAATTGGTGTTTTATAAAGTTCATGATCCTAAAGGATGGGTAGTTGAGATTTCAACATTCTAACCTCTACCCCTTTCCTGAACTTCTGAAGAAAATTCAATATAAATGTATTACATGTAAACATGCAGTACTAACAAAAGGAACGTAAACTCTGTGTCTTTATTAGTGGAAAACAAGATGTGTTTGGCAATTGATCATAGTTGGGTTAATGATTTAACTTCCAGTGACACAACAGAGGCTAATTTAGGAGTGATTGACTTTAGAATACTTTGAATTTGTGCACATTATGGGTGTGTCTGCATTTGTGTGTGTAGGTATATATGACCATAAATGTGTGTGTGTGTGTGTGTGTGTGTGTGTGTGTGTGTGTGTGTGTGTTGTTCAGGAGGTCTTAGAGCAGTAGTAGACTTAGATGACTTGGCTACTATCATATCTACTACAGTAGTTTGAATGTTGAATGTTCTCCTAAATGTCCATATTTTAAAGACTTGGTTCTCAGCTTGACACTACTGGAAGGTGGTGAAAACCATTAAAAGATGGAACCTAGAGGGAGGTTTTAGTTCATTAGGGATGTGCCCTTGAAGGAGGCTGTGGGATGCCCATCTCTTTTTCTCTCTTGTTCCCTGCCCAGGAGGTAAATGGGCCTTTTTCCATGTTGTGCTGTGCTGCCTCAGTCCTAAAGCAGTGGAACCAATTGGTCATGGACAGAAACTTTAAAACCACAAGCCAAAATGAACCTTTTTTCTTTTCAAGTTAATTTATCTCAGGTATTTGTTATAGTTCTGGAGAGCTGACTAACACTATCTGTCTGTAAATGAGGTTTAACTTATATTTGACTGGAGTTGAGAACAACTGCTTTGTATGTTTCAGGTAGAACTAGACCAGGATTTGAGTCTTGGTTCCATCGCTCATTAACTGCCATGACATGTGCAGGTCCTTCAGCTTCTCTGGTTGATTCATTTTTCTCATTTCTACAAATAGGAACAACAGAAGTGTTGATCTCATGGGGTCCATGTAGGTTAGGAGGGTTCTGAGGGTAAGAACCATGTCTCTATACCTCTTTGCACTCAGCTGGAATGAGGTTTGGGAAGAAGTTGCTTTGGACTTAGACAAAGCCTGGATTTGGATGCCTGCATTCCCACACTCCCATACTACCTGTGTGACTTTGGAGAAATTACTCCAGCCCTGTATTCCTCAGCTATACAATAGAGACCTGTTATTCCTCCCTTGAATGATTTTTCTGTGATAAGTGGGACATGTGGAGACGTGCACAGCAATTACCACAGTGAGGCTGATAATTCCTCCCTTTCCCATCCTAACATCTTATATTCAGCAGTGGATGACTGAGTTCCTCTTTAAAACACAAAACATATTCTTTCTTCTTACCCTCCATTTTTTCCTTTCTAGACTTTTTCTTCCTTTTCTTCCCCTTTTTGGTCAGGTCCATTGTACTGAATTGGATCCCTCCATTCAAACCAGTGCCACCTGTCCCCTGGATAGCTGTGGCAGCTTCCACCCGGTCTCCTTCCGTCTCTTGGCCCATCATATCGTTTTCCACGAAGGCAGCCCTTACACAGCCCTGACCACCTTGCTGCTCTCTGTCCTGTCCTTCTGTGGCTCCCTCTACTCCCACCCGAAAGAGCCTCCATTGCCCTCACCCTGGCCTGTATGGCTGTGCATGAACTGCCTGGCAAAGACTTCTCCCTACCTGCTAGCTCCCAGTCACTCATTCTGCTCCAGTCTCTCAGGGATCCTGGTTGCATTGGAGCTTCCCAAGAAGGGCCTTGCTTTGGGCATTTCACATGCAGTCCTTTCTTCTCCACTTCACCTGCGGACTTCACCAGCGACTGCCCTGGCCTCTGCCCACACCCCGCCTTCTCCAGAAGGCCTCCTTGATGCCTTATGTAAAGTTACACCCTTTATCACATCCAGTACACCTCCATTTTCTTTTGCTTATTTATTCAGTGACCCATTTTTATTCACGTATCCTGTTATTGTCTGTCTTTCCCAGGTGAAATGTGAATTTATAAGGGCAAAATTTATTGTATTCTGCAGACCCTTGTGTAGAAAGTGCTCAGAGAGCATTTCTTGCGGTTTATGCATGTATGTGGCCCTTGCATGCTGTGGTAGAGGAGAGCTGCAGGTACACTGCAGGTGGTGCCAGCCCGAGGGATGACTGACCAGCACGATTCTCACCCAGCCAGGCTCATGGGGAGCAGTGAGTGGCTTCTTAGGGGCCCACTTCCCTTTACACAAGTGCTCTTGGGACCAAGCCCGTATCTCCTGTAGCAGCGATACAGAGGACACTGCCTGCTTTGTGTTTTCTCTTGCAGTATGCTGTGTCTTGCAGTGTTGTCTAGAATTCCCCTGGCAGCTTGGTGAATATGGTTCTGTGTGCTCATATTGACACATACCAATTGTAGATAAAGATTACTCAGGTTTTAAATTTAGCACCACTATAACCACCTGAAGGCTGGAAGTGTGCTACCTAACCATTCCCAAACTATGGAGACAGCTACATGGTGTCTGCTCACACCAAATCATTTCCCTCCACACTTTCCCCCCCTTTCCTCACTCTCCCTGTCCTGATATAGTACAGGATATAAACAGGGTAGCTTTGTAAAGCCACAAATACCATTAGGAGTCCAGGGTTCTGGGGCCAGCACCACTATATGTTGTCTGTAAGATCACAGCAGGTCATTTCAGCTCCTTGGGCCTGTTTCTGGGCCTGCTGGAAGAACAGGTACACTGAAATGTGCTGATTGACAGGTGACGGGTGACTGTGGGTAGAGCAGTCATTCCCAGAGAGCATTTAAGAGGTGCCAGTTTCCTTCCCTCTGACAACATACAAGACTGAAGTGGTTCCGTAATTTTTGACTTTGGTCAACCATTAGGCCAGGTAGCCCAGTTAAAAATCACAGCTGGCTCAGGCCAAGGCTTTGAGAATCCATATCTCCCTATGGCTCCTATGGGGGCCCACGGTGCACACTCAGAGACTGAGTGGGGTAGATGAGGCCATGTTCAAGGGATTCAAGGGACGCCGGCTAGCTTCCAGTTACACCTGAGCCTGCTTGGTTTGCAGCAGCATGGCTCCAAAGTCTGTCTCCACTTGGCCTTCCACTCTGTGTGCCTCTGTACCTTGTGTCTTCCTCTCTTTTCTCCAATACGGTCACCAGCCACTAGATACAGAACCTGCCCTATACCCAAATTGAGAGTCTCAATTACATCTGCAAACACCCCATCCAATTAAGGTCCCGTTCCTAAGTATTGGGGTTAAGGACTTAGACATACTATTTTGGGGACACAATTTAACCTACTCTAATGCCATTAAGGAAGTTCAGGCAGCCAAGCAACCAGAATTTCCAGAATGAGACAAACCCTGACTCAGTAACCTTGGTGCATCCACCGAGCTGCCTTGACAGGTGCTGGGAGGTGGACATGAATGACAAAGCACACTCTTTGCTTTCCAGGAGTCTGTGGATGGATGAGAGGACTTGAGAAAACATCAGTGCAAAAGGGCTCACAGAGACTGTGATGCCCAGAGCCGGAGCGGGTCTGGGTGCAATGCCGGAGGAAGTGTTATCTCGCCCACTGGAGGCCTGAAGGCAGAAGGAGTAGGAGACAGCCAGGCTGAAAAGGGGCGGGGGAATTTAGGAGGAAGGAGCAGAGGGAAGAAGGCCTGGCCTCTGCGGGCTCTGCACCCAGCAGGGACTAGGGAGCTGGACATGGAACAGACCAAATATATCACCCAGATGGCAGTGGGGAGCCGAAGAAAGACTTTAGGGAGGGGAGCGACATGACCAGATTTGCATATTAAAAATCATGACAAAGGGTTTGGTTGGATTCAGAGAAGAGGCAACAAGATTTGACTGCTGCGACCCATTCCAGGAATAGGAAGCTGAGTTAGAGTGGTGACTTAAGTGAAATGATTTAGATGCGGAAGATTAATATGTTAAGTACTGTATAGTTTCTCTGACTTGAAAAACCCAGAAAACAGACATTCTATAGAACCACATGAAGTGATAGCCGGAGATGGGGGAAGGGATAGGGAGAGTGTGGGAGGGTCAAAAATGGGAAGGGATTGTAAAGTTGATATGATACATATGTGCACAAAATACCCAAATTCATTGTAAACACTATGTATTACATATGTATATTAATAAAAATAGTGGGAAAAATCATGACAAGGCATTTGGGAAAAGTGATTTTCTCAGTAGATTTTAAAATTGCATTCTTCATGCCCTTTTTTTTTTTAAGAGGTTTGATTTAACAGGAAGTGCATAAGTCATCGCAGTACATGGGGGTGAATGCTGCCAAGTGAGCAGCCGCACTAGACTGCACATAGGTTGTCCTGGTGTATGGACCAGCCAGGGGAGGTGGTTGTGACAGAAAGGCTTGAGAAGGACAAGGCCTGAGGAGTCTCCTCTTTGTCTGGGAGAAATGGCTCCCATCACAGGAAGAGCCTGGGATCTGTAGTGGGAAGTCTGTGTTGAGCTGCCTGCCTGGTGATTTCCTCCTGTGTGACCTCTGGCAAATAGCCACTCTTGTCATGGGTTTTACCGTCTCTGGGAGGGGCTAGCAGTGTCTGTCTCACCAAGTTGGTGTCCAGGTGATCAGAGGGTGAAGCTGGGGGCACTCTACGTGTGGCGACAAACAGGTGCTCAGGTGCTTCTCCAGCCTGGGCCGCGCCCCTTCCTCTTCTGCACCTGACACTTCAGCAGGGAAGAGAGGCATGGCGCAGGTTCTCGTGTTTGTTTCCCATTCTGAAACATCTACTCTTGATCTCTGATTCTTCCCTACTCTCTGTCCCTATTCTTCCTGCTCAGTGCCAGCCATCTCTCCCCGCAGGCTCTGGGGCAGCGTAGGGGGCCAGGCTGTCCAAAGAAGCTCGAGATCTAGTTGCCCGCTTTGAGCCTGCGCTGAGGGTCCCTCCTGCCAGCTGTGCACTGGGCATTTGGGTGGTGGTGGGGACAGAGAAGGGAAACATGGCACTCCTGCTCAGCCTGCTGTCAGGTTTGTTGAGGCTCACAACAGAACAGGCAGTGGAGCTCAAGGGTGTGGTGTCAGAGGCAAAGACTCCAAAGAAGCGAGACCCAGGAGCGGCCACACCGTTGGGTAAACACTGTAAAGAAGGTGAGCCCAGGACTAGACCCCTCCTCCCTCCTCCATGTCCAACTCCTGGCTTTGTGCAGTCAGCTGGCAAGTGTCGCATACCCCGCTGTTACTTTATAGACATTATTTCAGCCATTCAACAAGACTGGATGTTAAGCAGAGTAATGACAGGGACAGACCTGCAGTGGGAGACCTGCTGTTTGGAGCCCCTCTGCAACCAACCCTAGGACCCCTGTCACACCGCTCCCCAGGTGTGTGGGGACCAGAGGCTCCTGTTTTATCAGGCTGCATCATGTTATGCATATATTGATGCTGACAGCGACAGACAGTCTTGGGGGAATCTTGCTGGGGGAGGTAGAATGGCTGTGCTCTCGGGCAATATACATATTTTTGGGCGGGGCCTTGGCTCCAAGAGGAAAAGCAAGGTAACCCGCATACCTGGAGTGGGGTGGGCCTGTTGTACACTGTGAAAGCTGGTCCTTGAACCAAGTATTGGGGAACAGACCAGCACTTCATTGGGGACCCTTTTCCCCCCACTATTTTTATTAATATACATATGCAATACATAGTGTTTACAATGAATTTGGGTATTTCATCCACATATGTATCATATCAACTTTACAATCCCTTCCCATTTTTGACCCTCCCACCCCATCCCTATCCCTTCACCCAACTCCAGCTATCACTTCATGTGGTTCTATAGAATGTCTGTGTTCTGGGTTTTCCAAGTCAGAGAAACTATACAGTACTTAACATATTAATCTTCTGCACCTAAGTCATTTCACTTAAGTCACCACTCTAACTGAGCTTCCTATTCCTTGAATGGGTCGCAGTAGTTAAATCTTGTTGCCTCTTCTCTGAATCCAACCAATCCCTTTATTGGGATATTTACCAAAAGTTTTATTTTCTATGATTTGCTATATCTTTGTTGCTATTCTTAAACCTGGCCTTACCCACCAGTTCACATTAGAAAACAACTAAAAGTATATTGTTCAAAAGACTAGTAAATTTGGGAAATAAGAAAAAAAAGTTAAATTTCAAATGGCTTAGCTGAATACTAGAAGGTACATATTTGTACATTCACAGGGTTATCTTTACATCAATCAGTTTTCTTAGGATAAATTTTTGTCAGTGACCTAATAAGTGAATTGCTTCAATAAAACCAAGTTAAAACTATATCACATTGTTACATTAAATGAACTTAAATCTGTACCACATAAACATACTTAAAGTGACAGATATGAAGGCAAATTTAGTTATTTCAGAATTTTTAAACTTTCATATCTTATTTACTCAGAATTCACTGATTACTAACATTCTGCTGGATTTGGTTTATAATTTTATATGTCTATCCATCCATATATTCGTGCATTTGCATTCTTAAGAGATTTTATGTCAATTCCCCATGTTGCATTATTAATTAGAAATTATTCAATTTTGCACACTACTATACTATTACTAATAATAATGTTGTGGAGAGATTTCACAGATTTTATAGAAGAACTGGTACTGTTTTAAAAGTATATCCATCAGATGATTTAATTATCAATCTTTTTTTTATTACATTTTCTCTTTAGATGTTACCTTTCCTCCAAGCTGTTTTGGTGCTGCTTATGTTTCCGCCTCTCAGAGGATAAACTCACATTCAACATCAAAAAAGTGGATAGCTTCATTCAACAAGCTTAAGACTTTATCGATTTGCTACATTAAATGGACTTAAATCTGTATCACATAAGTATGCTACAGTTAAAGCAATAGATAAATATCTGTGCTCAGTTATTTCAGATTTTTTGACTTTCATATATTGATTACTCATATTTCACTAATAATTAACATTTTGCCCTATGTGGTTTTTCCTTTTACCTATCAATTCATCCCTAATTTCACGCATAGCCTTACTTTTTTCTCAGCTCATTCTCCTCTAGCTGTTGTCGCTTTTTCTCCAGGGTCATTGGTGTCACTGGCCTCCCTTTCACTTTCTAATTTTCCTTTAAGTATTCTCTGCAGTGCTGGCTCAGTGGCTGCAAATTCCTTTAAGCTTTCTATATCATGGAAAGTTTTAAGTTCTCCCTTTAAATTAAAAGATAATTTTGCTGGATATAGCAGTCTTGGTTGGCATTTATGTTCTTCTAGTGCTTGGATGACATTGCTGCATGATCTCCTGGCTTTTAGAGTCTGGACAGAGAACTCTACAGTTATCCTGATGGGCTTATCTTTATAGGTCACCTTCTGTTTTTCTCTTACCACTTTTAGTATTTTCTATTTGTGGGGACCCTTTTTTTCCTATGCTTATGTGATTTTTCAAAGTATAATTCACTTCCTTTTTATTGTTTTATTTTAGAGTAGATAGAACAAACAGGTCTTTATTTAGAAACAAAAAAACAGGTAAAAGCTCCTGCTAGCTGAGAGGAGCTCCTGAGCAGTTACTCCACTCCCCTTTCTTAAAAGAAATTTAAGCTCCCACTGTGTGCTAGGAGTGCTGCTCCATGCTTTGTACCTGTGGCATCTTTCGCTTCTCACAAGCCCCTGCCAAGGAGGCCCATTAGCCCCTCTGTTCAGTCTGGGAGCCAGGTCAGAAGAGGTCAGGTGAAGGACAGGAGGAGCAGAGCTGAGCTCCTGCCTAGCCACTGTCCCTGCAACAGACATACAGGCACTTAAAGTTACCAGTGGGACATTCTGTTTTTTGTAAAATTGTAAATTCAGTTCATGAAATAGGAGGCTGGTATACTGACCCTGCCCCTCCTCCTCAAGAAAAAGAAATGCTCTTTTTTTTTTCACCCAGGTGTAACTAAGTTGCTGAGGTCCAGAGATAAAAATTTCTACTCCAGGTCCTTGGAGGGCTCATTTGGCCTTTTGTTTCTTATTTTTCCCCCGAGTTACCTGGCCTCCTTCATGACACCTCCCCCTGGTGCCTCCTGCCCCTGACAGCATAGTGTGTGGCTGCTGAGATGGTACTGGCTGCAATAGAGGAGGCAGGGCCCTAGGCCTGGCTGAGCCCATGGTCTTGATGAGCATGGAGTTCAGAGAGACCCTAATTGCTCCCTACTCACCCAGTGCTACCACTGAGAGTGTTGTTTGAGAATATTTGGCCTCTGAAACAAGTTTTTGGGCCAGCAGTTTCTTTTTTAAGAGTGAGTGACAGTTCAGACTTTTTTTTCCCACCTGGCAGAGGGACTGACCATACCTTACAGGAGCAGTGAATAATAAAGAGGAATCCTCTTTTTCACACTTGTTTTAAGGCTTCTCAAAGCACAGAGCAGCGGGGAGGGGCCTGAGACCAAGGAAGAAGCTCTTAGGGTAGCCTGTGTTAGGGATGTCCTAAGACACTCCTGGGTGGCCCTGGCATACCATATAACTGCCCTGTGGCAATGGCATTGCTCTTCCCTGCTGTGTTCCAAGCCTGAGCCCTCATGGCTCTTGTGAGAATGAAATGCAAATTGTTGATGGCCTGGAGACCGGTGAGAAGTCTACTCCAGACCCTGCCCGGAACTCTCCCTGGGCTAGGTCTTTCTCTTTCTTTTTTTCTTTCTTTCTTTCTTTCTTTCTTTCTTTCTTTCTTTCTTTCTTTCTTTTGTTTAGAAAAGCAGGGAATTGGAGTAATGCAGAGTCTTCCTTTATAGAAAAGAAAGGAATGAGAGTACTTTTTTTTTCCTTCTCTGGTCTCTTTTGACTCTCCACATCACAGAGCCACATGACCGATCTGAAGTGGTGGTCTCTTCCTCATGGAACTTCTAGGCTAGAATAAGATTGTCCAGAGAACGTCCTCCTTCAGGTAGCTGAAGATGTTCAGGGCTCTGAGGGGTCATCATTAGCTAACAGAACAATGTTAGGCATGTGGTACAGCCTAGATATTGGCTACATGAGTAAATCAAGGCAGGCATCTTAAGGAAACTTTGGGTTGACCTTTGAGTTGGAGTAGTTCCTTGGAGTCCAGACTGTGGGAGCTCCCACAAAGGGTGTGTGTAATTGCTACGTAGTTTGTTTGCTCAGTCACCTGTGGACAGGAGAACCTGCCCCTACCTGCCTGGTTCTCAAGGGGGCTGCTTACTGGGAACAAGAGTGGTTTCCTATGCCAATCCTTTTCCCAGAGGTGGAGCCAGTGCAGATACTGAAACCCAAGGGGAGAAGGGTAAGTGACATGAGGAAAATGCCACCGTTAGTGTGACACTGGGCCAAGTCCAGAGGGCTCTTAGATGCTGTGGAGTGTTAACCTGAATCCTGTTAGAGGAGGACTGGGGATCCAGCTGGCATGTGTGACCTCACAGGCACTGGCCTCAGAACCATGGCCCAGACTCTGCATGTGGTGGTAGAAAGAATCTGGGAGTTAGGAGTGGGTCTGAAGGCTGTAGAACCCTGGGCAAATCACTTAACTTCTCTGAACCAGCTCCCTCGCCTGTTAAAAAGGCATCACAGTGGTGGCCTTTCACAGTGGTCAAGGGGTGTGTCTTAGGCACTTAAAACCACTGTTTGAAACCCACCGTACACAGTTGATATGGATTGCTGTTATATTATTAGGAACCAGGTCCTACCTTTGTGATGGTTTTACGAATGCTTTGATGAAACTACTTAGGGGGAAATTGTATTATCTTCAGTATTTTTGTACTAGTGAAACAAGACCTGAGTGTCGTCAGAGGATTTAGCTCTGGCTTATCTCACCCACTCATCAGCTGTCTGACCTTAGGCATTTTTTAAAAATTTCTTTGAGACTTGGCCTTCAACTCTGTAAAATGAGGATAATTTTATGTCTATCTTTTCTGTGTTTAAGCATTTACTGAATTCCTGCTCTGAACTACAACATGCTTGGTGCTAACGACAACGTGGTCCCTGTCCTTGCTGAGCTCACTGACCAGTAGAGACACTACCAAGCAGCTACTTCCAATAGAACGTAGTTAGTGCAGAGCCCAGTGAGAGCCTGGCCCTACTTGAATGATACAGGAAGTCTTCCTGGGAGGTGATGAAGATGAACAGGACTTCACCCAGAGAAAGCATGAAAGAAAGCAGGCAGCAGCAAGGGTATCCTGGGATGAGGCAGTGGTGTGTGCAAAGGCCAGTGAGTAAGCAGGTTTCGTGACAGTGGGCCAAGAGTGTCTTCCACAATGATGATGACAGGAAGGCTCTGGGAGTCCGTTAAGAGATTTTAAGCAAAGAAGTTGGAGTAAGATGATCCTCTTTGCATTTTCAAAACCACTCCTGTGTCTGGGTGCCTGTGTGAGGTCTTACTATGGAAAGCGTTTGGAGGGAGCTTATTCTTTCCTCTTTCTCCTCCTGTCTTGTCCACAGAAGATGTCACATAACAGGAAATGACCCATAAGAGAGACTTCCTGGCACCTCTAGGGGGTATATGGTTATCCCTGCCTTCTCCCCTTTAACTGTAGCTCCCGAGAGAGAAGTCCCTCTGCTGTGAAGTGCAGGTTGGGGCAATGGCAGTGGGGACAGCAGTGGGTACCTGGCAAGTATGTGGGTACAGCCGGCAGGATTAAGGGCAGAGGGACTATGCCAGTCAGCTCAGCCCTGACCAGTCATCTGTGGCATTCGAGAGGGGAGGGGAGGTCATACAAGCCCTTCAGGGGGCCACCCCACCTTAGGAGCGTGGGCTGACAGGCTTACCAGACATGGGACATTGGACTGTGCCAGCTGCATGGGGTTGTAGTGAGGACCAGAAGCCCACAGACCTGACAAAACACAGGAGAGGTAGCATTCACGAGTGCCTGTGGGTCAGGCCTTGTTCTACAAAGCTGGTGTCATCATTGTCCCCATTTTCCAGATGCTGAAGGTCAGGAAGATGGTTGAGTTCCCTCCAGGCACAGAGTACACACATGGAGCTGGAGCTCTGGCATCTGACTGCCACACTATGCGTGACTCATGACTTCTTCTCCCCTGAAGGCCACCAAGTGCTCCCTGGGCTCTCAGCACTGCAGGTGCTACAGTCCTGTGTACAGAAAATTTTACAGATGATGGAGAGAACCAGCTATGTTTGAGGTCTGAGTCTTTCCTGGTGCTTCTCCACTATGTGCCTCGCCTACTTTTAGATCCTCTGCCAGACCCGCTGTGGGAAATAGCACATCCCTCCTGTAACAGTGAGCTGTTACCTGTGTGGCTCCTCACTTGGTGGGGACTCATGAGGTTAAGCTAGCATCCCTGCGGTGCAGGGCAGGGCTAGCACTGACAACATATTTGGGAATAAATTCTCTGTCTCCTGCCTGGGTTTTCTATCCAAGCTGTCCCCTTGGCCAAGCCCCCTAAAATGAAGGGGCTAGACCTTCCGGGCAAGTGCAGTAACAGCTCAGCATAGCCAAGAAGGGGTAGCCCCAACACTAGTCATTGCTACCCTTCAGAGCCTGATGGACCCAGAGGGCTGGGGCGGCCTGATTCATCAGTGCACTTCCCCTTGGCACTGGAAGGGTGATCTGAGCAGAGTGCAGCAGGCATCGTGGTATAGGGTCCTTTTCTTGAAATTTGCTGGGCACTACTGGGTGCTCCTGGGTGCGTGAGTCACTCTGTGCCAGACCTGAGCTGGGTTCGGCTGGCTCATCAGCCAGCCGCGGCTCGCCTGGGAACCAGAAAGATCCTGCGTGCAGCACGTTGCGCAACCTGCCTCCTTTCCTTGCCCGGAGCAGGGGTAGGCCAGCTGGGGAAAGTGAGGAAACCTGCTTGGGACAGCCGCAGGGTGGCGTGGGCGGGGACCTGCCGCGACGCTGCTGCTACCACCGTTTCCGCTGCTCCTGGGCAGGATGCGCGGAGGTCCAGGCTGGAGGAACCTGCTCCCCGGGCCCAACTGTGTGTCCCGCCAGGCGCCTGGCCTTGGCGCTGACACGACCTCAGGGTTGCCGGGCGCGCTTGCAACCTTGGGCAGTGGGCAGGCGGACTGAGAAGAGGCCTGGCCTAGGTGGGCAGGTGCAGGGCGAGGGGAGGGGGGTCCCTCCTGCTGCCCTTTCTCCCTCCTCCCTGGGCCACGCAGGGTGCGAGGAGCTGTGCCACTCCCCCCACGGCTGCTGTGCCCCATCTGGCGAGGCTTTCCCAGACCGGAAACAGGGAGGACGCCAGTCCTGGGAAGGAATGTCAGTGAGATGACACAGGAAAGGTGGCTCAGGAAGGCGGGGTTCCCTTTCCTGCTGCTTCTGACGCCCAGATCTCACTCCCAGCCTTCAGTCCTCCGGCGGGCAGCTATGGGACTACGGGTCCTAGACGGGGAAGCTTAGCCTGGCGAGAGCTCGAGAGTCATGAAGTTTAGCCTTAGTTTACCTGTGAGTCAGATGCGGACGTGCGTGGATTCCCCGGGTCGCCCTTGGATCGCGTTTCTCTGATCTCGGGAGAGAAGTGTAGTGCACTGTCTCGTGCGAAATTCATTTCTTGGCAGATGCGGCCCGTGACCTCCGGGTCTCCTCCCGACAAGGCCAGCCAGGCCGGCGGCAGAAGAAGGCAGCGCCGAAACTCTAACCGAGCCGCGAAACCCAGTGCCTGCCCTCCCCACTGCGGAGACCGCCACCGTGGTCACCAGGCGGACTGTCCTCCTGTTCCTGGGAGCTCAGGGACGCTCAGGCGTCCTGGGGCCCTTGAACGCGGGCTGAACCGTCTGTCACAGGCGAGCTTTCCCTGGTGATGGATTAAATCCTCTTAAAATTAAAAAGTATAACTCCTATTAAAAGCAATAATAGAGAATCCTGTAAACCTCTCAGAATCATTTTAGCCAGAAATATAAGTCCCCAAGGAAATTTTGGACTGTTTCCACACCCTTTCCTGATTGTGCACAGGTGGGTAAACTGAGGCCTAGGAGGAGGGGAGGGGAGAGGATGAAAAACGAAGGGAGGGGAGGGTTGGGGAGCAGTGGAGACGGGACCACAGCCACCCCAGGCTTTGGGACTGCCAGGGCAGCGGCCTGGCTGACAGCACCAGGGGTGTGTGGCCAGCAGGGTGGTGGGGAAGCTGGAGGTTCCCTCGCACCCCATCCCGTATCCTCTCTATGACCTCCAGAGTGGTATCTGGCCGCTGCCTCAGGCTAGTGGAGTCCACTGCAGGCAGCCCAGAGCAGGTCAGGAGCCCCATCCCAGCACAGGTTGTGGGGAGCCTTGTGGGCTCTGCAGAGCTCTCGGGCCGGCCCTCCTCTCTCCGCCCGTGGGACTGTGCATAGGGCCCCTGGCCTGCATGCCAGTCACTCCCTGAAGGTTTGGCAGCTGTGTGGCTTGAGAAAACTACTTACTCTCAGTCTCAGTTTCTGCATCAGTAAAATGGGAGGTAGCAACACTTACCTCATGTAATTGTTTTGAGAGAAACTTATGCCTATCTTGAAATTCAGAGAACCAATTAAATGCTGTGTTTTGCTGTTAGTGTTGGGCAGGTCTGAGTGGGAGTCTCAGTGAGGCCAATTAGGACCCAGGTGACCCAGGCAGGCGCCTGTCATCTGTTCTGCCTCCTGGAAAAGGCTCTTGTGGCTAGCAGGGTGGCAGTGTGGAGAAACTGGGCTTGAGGCACCTGGCAAGGCTGTAGGTGGTGAGGCTGTGGCTTCTCCACTGTGTGCCAGCACTGTCTTCAGTGGGTCACACTTATTAGCTCATTTAATTTTGCAATTACAAGATAAGAGGTCTTGCTAATCTTCCGTTTCATAAGGGTGACACTGAGGCCCAGGAGGTGGGGGGATTTTGCTGAGGTCATCTAGCTCCGGAGTGGATGCTCCTAACGCCCGACGCGTTGTGTCACACACCATGTGAGGCCGTGGGCCGCAGTCTGGAGTAGTGCTTGGCGGCTCCCCCTCCCAACAGAGCCAGGCCTCTCTTCTGAGTTTGCGACATTCTTTATGCATGCTTAGGCACTGTATACACTTCATTGTTCCCACAGGATACAGCATCTCGCAGGCAGTAGGTCTCCGGGATGGTTGGTGTCCCTCTTCCTGTGGGTTCGTTTTTGGTCATTTGCAAGTGCTTACATGCAATGTGGATGCAGCATGTGGAGGACATGGCGCACCTGGGGTCTACTGGGGTTCTGTACCCCCAGAACCTTTTTTCCTCTGCTTAGTGCTCTTTCGCATACATAGGCTGAAATAGCACACGGGAAGGTTTAGACCTCTTAAGAAAAATAATTGCTTCTGCCTCTAAGAATTACTGTCTTTACCATCGTGTTCCCAGAACTGAGGGCAAATTTACTGTATTTATCACTTAGTCATTTCAAAACACTTTATGACTCTAGCATGAAAGGCATAGTGTGCACCCCCCCGGGGGTGGGGGGGGGAGGCTGTGATCCCTCTTGCTGGAAGTGGCACTGCTACTGAATACAGACTGCTTCACAAGCAGAGTCACACTCACTACTTCCTTGTTAGGGTCACTTCAAGTTTGGCTCTTGTGTTTGAAGCCTTGAGTTAAATGTGGAAAATAAGGAAAGGAAAAAAACCCTAACAGTTAGAAATAGAAATATGTGAGGGGGTGGGGGGGCCACCGAAATGGGCCTCCAGAATAGTAAGAAATAGCTTTAGATTTCAAAAAAGCTTAAATCTGGTGTGACTCCAGGCAGCTGACTCTAAATTCAGTCATCATGGTAGTGCTCCTTGGGTCAACACAGCCTTGTAGCCATTCAGTGACCTCCGCTGACAATGGAGTGGTACTGCTGCTTGTAGGTGAGGTGGGGACGGGAAAGCCCAGTCTTAGGAGAGCACTGAGGATTAAGGACTGTGACTAGGGGACCTTGCAAGACTTTTTTTTTTTTCCCTTTCAGTACTGGAAGCAAGCCCAAGGATTTCACATTTATGTCCCCAGCTCTTTTTCTTTTTCATTTCAAGAAAAAAATTCTTCCTAAATCAGTAAATTACCCAGCTGGCCTTGAACTTGACATCTTCTTGCCTTGGCCTTCCAGGTTGCAGTGATTATAGGCCTGTACCTGGGAGCCCACTGAAACTTTCGATTCAGCTGATACCCACTGCCTTACCTTCTCATTGCTGGGACAGCAACATAAAGGAGGAAAGATGTGCTTAGCTCACAGTTTCAGAAAGTCTCGGTCCATTCGTGGGCAGTCGGCAGTGGCTGAAGCCCATGGTAGTCTAGCTGGAGGAAGCTGCCCATGGCCTGGCACATCAGAAGCCAAGTAAAGGAGGAAGAGAGGACGGAGCGCATCTTTCCAGGTCATGTCCCAAGGATCTGCCCCTTCTGGGTTAAGCCTCAGTGGTTCACCCTTCAGGTCACATGCCAGGCACGCGACCATAATCTGGTCACTTGCCCATAATCTGTGATTTAGTATAAGCCCCTAATGTGCCTTATGCCTGTAGTCCATCCCTCCTGGCAGGGCCCTACCTCTTAGCAGCCCATATTTCCATAGGTTCTCTACAGCATCCAAATCCATGAGGCTCTTCGGGGACATTTCAGGTTGGAACCACAATACCCGCTATGTGCCAGCTGCTCTCAAGTCCATTATTTGAAGTAAATCCCACGAAGACAATGTCACATTGTGGGAAGAAGAAGCTGATGCCCCAAGAAATCCCCGCCTGGCCTGGGGGTGAGTGGCAGCATGAGCTGGGGCCGGGTCTGACTCACCTCTTGTGCTTTCCCATTCCTTGGCGCCGTCCTCTCGGAGCTGGAGGCAGCACTCCTGGGGTGTGCAGATTCCCTTAGCCAAGCTTTCTCAGCCTCTTTTACTCCTGCAACGCAAGTCACCCTAGATAAACAAAAACTTCACACCCTCTTTTAATGAGTTTTAAATTCAAAATAAATATCATGATTCAAAGCAAATCAAAGTAAAGGTACAACATTTCCAGTATTTTCTCTTTAAACAAAGCCTTCTGGATCTCTGGTTCTTGCTCCTCACCTCCACCAACCCCCTGGACATCTTCCAGGCTCCATTCCCCCTCCCACATACCCCTAGTCATTTACTGCCCCAGGTGGAACCCAGAGAAGGCTGGCTGGCCAGCGACAGGGTCAGCTCTGGAACTCAAGCCATTTAACTTCGTGCATCTTTTTTTCCCCACTATTTTTATTAATATACAAATGTAATACATAGTATTGACAATGAATTTGAGTGTTTCGTACATCTATGTATCATATCGACTTCACAATCCCTTCCCATCTTCTACCCTCCCACCCCCTCCCTGTCCCTTCCCCCGGCTCTGGCTATCACTTCATAACACTATTTGCTGCTCAGCCTGGTCCCCCAGGGTGACCCACCTCAGGGCCACACTTGTGATGGACTTTATTTCCTCTAGTTCCCAGGGTGTGTCATCTTGCCAGACCTGGCACACCCTCACTCCTCTCCCTGTGTTGTGTGCTTCAGAACTCCTATTTGCCAAGAACCAGCCGAAGTGTGATTTTCTCCCAGGAGGCTTGTTGGTCTCCTTCCTGTACCCAGAGAATTACCTGACTCCTTTTGCATCCTGGCTTTGGAGCCCTGTCTGCTGGGTTTCACTAACCCTTTGATGTGGTTTTCCAGGCTGCTGTCTGTGGCCTTATCGGCCATCTCACCACACACACACACACACACACACACACACACACACACACACACACGCATGCAGCACCACTGTCAGATTTATGTGTTGTGACAGTGCCAAGTCTTCATCCAGCCTGTAACCTCTTAAGGACAGCCTGGTTTCTGGGAAAGCAACAGGGAACCACTACAGGTTTTTGAGGTTGAGACTTCTGTGCAGGTCACATAGGAGTTTGCTCATGGAATTGTAGCTGCAGTTTTTGAAGCCGTTGTCCTTAAAATCTTCTTCTGAAGAGTTTCTTTCATAATTAAGAAATGGGGAAATACATGTTTTATTGCACATACACACAGACAGACAGACAGACACAGACACACATACACACTCATTCCAAGGTGCTGCTCTGAGAGTCATGAATACAGGAGCTAATTAGGCAGAGAAAACATCTTCTTCTCTCATGAGGTTTATGTGCTCCTGGAGGGGACCCACAATAGGTAAATAAAGAATAGGTGTATCACTTCAGTAATAGAAAATATTTTGAAGAGTGAGGAGGCCTTAAAAAGACGAGTGCAGTGAGGGATGGGCAGATGTCTTAGATGGTGGTACCAGAAGAGGCTCTTTGAAGATGTGGTATTTGGCAGTCCTGATTGCACTTTCAGAGGAAACCCATTGAGAGTGTCTTAGTTATTATTTTTTTAATCACTGTGACTCAATGCCCAACATACACAACTTTAGGGAGGAAAGATTTATTTTATCTCACAGTTTCAGAAAGTCATAGTCCATTCACAAGTGGGTGGCTGCCAGCTAGAGCCAGAGCCGGTGCTCTGGAGACAGAGATCTCCACAACATGGCAGGGCAAGGCCAAATTTGGGGAGAAGGGCGCAATCAGCACGCGCTTCTCTTGGTCAAGCCCCAGGTATCCGCCCCTTCCAGCCAGGCCCCAACTCCCACCAGTTCACAGTGTCTGTAGGTACAAGAGGCTTGGGGGACACTCCAGATCTAAACCACAACAGAGAGCAGAAGAAAATGCATCCCAAGTAGGGGGAACAGCCAGTGCAAAGGCCCCACCGTAGGAAGAAGTGCAAGGGGACAGCAAGAAGGATGAAGTGATCGTGTGGGAAATGGGCCAGAGTGAATTTCATGCAACCACTGGAATCAGATGAGGATTTGGTGGCTGAATTAAGACCAGTCAAGGTGGCTTATTCTAAGTTCATCTACCTGTGAATGAACGAATGAATGATTTAATGAATGGAACATGACTATCAACCAAGAAACTGGAGAGGATACCTTGACCAGATTTGAGAGAGAGAGAGAGAGAGAGAGAGAGAGAGAGAGAGAGTGTGTGTGTGTGTGTGTGTGTGTGTGTGTATTGTTGGGGATTGAACCTGAAACCTTTAAATGGCATTATATCCCTAGTCTTTCTCATTTTTTATTTTGAGATAGTCTCTCTGAGTCACTACATAGCCCAAGCTGGTCTCAAACTTGTGATTTTCTTGCCTCAGCTTCCCGGGCTGCTGGGATTTCAGGTGTGCACCATGCAGTCTAGCTCCTTAACAAGATCTTTATAGATCTTTATTGCTTTTATTTAGCAAGAAAATGGTGACTTGTGATACAAAACTGAAATGAAGTACAATATAATCTTAAAATGACTTTTCTTCCTTTCTTCCTTTCTTCCCCTTTCTTTCTTTCTTTCTTTCTTTCTTTCTTTCTTTCTTTCTTTCTTTCTTTCTTATTTCCTTCTTTCTTTCATCTTGCAGTGCTAGAATTGAACCCAGGGCCTTATGTATGCTAGGCAAGCACTCTACCACATCCCCAGCCCTAACATAAATTTCAATGATCAGAATAGAACAAAGGTCAAGTGTGCTTCTGAGTGTAAAACAGATAGCATTTCACTGCATTTTCCTTGAAAAGAAATTGCCAATTCTATCCCAAGATATTTTAGCAGAAGTGTAGAACCACCAGTGAGTAGTCTCCTTCTGGTGCTGATGGGGACTCTGGAGAGCCTGAAATCTTATAGTACCCCCTCCTCTCCATCCCAGATAGTAGAGAGGAATACCCCAGAAACCTGCGGGACCTGACCCTGTCTGATACAATCAGGCAGAATCAAAGAGGACAATCCGGAAGTTCTTTTGCCTCAGGGCTGTCATTTTTGGGGCACTCAAGCAGTTAAGGGATAGCTGGGGGTCTGGGCCTAAAGCCATAGCTGTAACACATTGGCTTTTTGGGGTGAAGCAATACACAGTTTACTCCAAAAACTCAGGTCATTCTGCCTTCTTCTTTACCTCCTTATAAAGCTGGTTGGTCTTCAGTTTGTTACTTAACCTCTCTTGAGTTTTAGTCCTCTCTTAGAACACTTAGTAGTTCCCAGGCCTAGACTTCCACCATCCATGTTGCCTGGCTTTCTGGGCTCTGACTTTATACCTACAGTGACCCGAAGTCAGTGAAGATGTGGAAATCTGAAAAATCAGTTTGCAGTTGAGTGATTGTATCTCTTTGTTTAGAATTGGTGGAGAACCTTAATACAGAGCAGGGGAGGAGAGAGGTGTATAACCTGTGCTTTATCTAAGGTGGAATCATTTTAGGGGTGGCACTGACTCTGACTGGTCTTTGCTTTCCATAGTGTTTGAGAGTGTCTGGAAGTGTTGCAACTTAATATGAAGATTTGGTGGTGGCATTTTGGGGAGATCTGTCAGGAGACTTCTTAATGATGGGTAGCTCCAACCATGCTTGATGCTGACAGGGCAAGTGATGTGTCCCATGTCACAGGGTAGAGGAGTGTGCGTGCCCCTTGGGACCTGAGATTATTCCCCCTGCCACGCTTTGGGTATATCCTTTATCCTCTCTGAATTCCGTTGTCTGTAAAATGGTAGGCGAGGTGTTACCAGGGGACTTCCTTGGGTTCCTAGTCACACGTGCTGCAAATGTACCCACAGATTACCTGCAGTTGTCCCTGGGGTGAGTTTAACTATGCCACTTAGACTCTGGCACCTCTAGCGTGATCTCAGGCACACGGCCTCCATCATCTCATCTATAAATAGAGAGAGTGCCGCACTGCCACATTCACAGATATTCAACCAGCTAATGGATAGATGACATCTTGGAAATTGTGAAGCACCGAAAGAACAACAGCAATTATTATTATTTTCTTCTTGCTGATCCTGTTGGTCATGATCAAATCCCTAGTCCCTGAGAAGCCCTTGTGGGTGGACCTATCTACCTGTCCTCACCAGGGAGCTGCTAGGGCAGAGCACAGGCTTCTAAGGCTGAGAGGCCTTAGCTCAAATCACACTGCTCTGCTCAAAACAATGAGACCCACCTTAGAGGTGCTTGTGGTAGGACTCGTGCAAGGAAGCACGTGTATGTGTCCAACACAGCGTCTGGCAGCAGGTCAGTGGCGCTAATGACTTCTCCTGCTGATCCTCCTCCTGGGATCCTAAGGGGATGGTGCATTCATCTGTTTTACTCCTAAAGCTACTTGCCTCGTGCTAAGCAGAATCATTCTAAATTGCCCAAGTTTCTCTCTCTGTGAAGGCATGCACTCTAGGAGGAAAGGGAGTGCGCTTCACAATCCCAGCCCTCTGGTTCCGAGGACGTGCTGTTCCGGGACAGCACCGAGGGCTTCCAGGCACATGGTGGAACACCAGGGTGAGCAGGTCTGGCTTTGACATCTCTGCTACTTCTTGGTAGCAGGACTTTGGATGAATCATGAAACTCATTTGACAAATAACCAGACGGCAATGTGGTGGTGCATGTGCTTATAGGTTTCTGGGAAGATGCTTGGGAAATGGCCAAGGTGGCACCTGGTTTCCTGCAGGCCTCACTGAGTGACATTGCCAGCCTGGTTGAAGGGTTGCTCCATTGCTGACAGTGTGTTGTCTTCCTGGACAGAACTGGGCAGTGTTCACAGGAGTGACATTCCCAGCTCCCCCATCAAGGCAATGCCAGGTATAAAATATCCTCCCCCTCCCCTGCTGCCACAACTTGGTGTGCTACTTCTGTAGGCACTTCCCAGTGGATGTTGTTTGGAATTGCCTCACATGGTGACAATTAAAAAAAGACTGGCTTATTCAGTTTTGTTTCATTTTTGAAGTTTGCAACAGGGAACATGCTCCCTGTGACCTGCCCCCTACTAGGTGCTCATTCCTTCCGCCCTTTGTTCTCCACTGGCTCACAGTTAGGGGCTAGGGTGAGGGCTGGGGGGGGGGCATTATAATAACAAGGCAGTGAGATAACTGCCCTCATAAGAGATTCTGTGGCTCTCTAGGAGCATTGAAGTCAAAGCCACCCACCCACTCTGGTCTTGGAGCCTGGCTTGGGACACTAACTCCGACAAGCACTCCTGAGGTCTGTAGGCTAGATGTGCATGAGTGCAGGGCCACGGCAAACAGAAGAGAGGAGAAAGGGTCCTGGTGGGACAGAAGGATGACGCTGAGGCCTTGTTCCAGGAACTCCAGTGGGAGGGCTATTTGGGACAGACCTAGCAGGGCACAGTCCTTGTATTTAAACATCTCTGAGGCACCGACCTCAGATCCCATCTCCTTGCCAGGCCTGAAGAGGGGCTCTGCCCATGCCTCTCTTCTCAGAGTCTAGCCCTTGGTGGAGCCTTGTCTTGGCTCATGGCCATTAGGATATTTCTCAGGAAAAGCCCTTGGCCCAATAAGTCTGTTTTTTCTTCTTTTCTTTGGAAACTATGGTGCTGTCTGTGAAAACAAAGGCATTTGGATTCTGTTCAGGAAAAGTGTAACATGCAAATAAATAGCCTGGGGAACTCTGTACCTTGTTGCCAGTGTGGGAGGGGCAGCCCTGCTGCGGCTGTCTAGATGGAGGCCACCTGTCTCCTCTGCATGCTGTCCCCAGCTGCCCAAAGGGGGACCCTTGCCCTGTTCACTGCCCTTCGTGGGTGGCCTGGTCCCTGGTCTTTGGAAGAGCTCTTGTGCTGTCCTGAATGTTCTGCTCTCTTCACGTGGAAGTGCTTAACTATGTCCCAAGGGCAGCGCCAGCTCTTTCCCTGGGGCTCCTTTCCTGATTATTTGCTCCTGTACTATGTTAATCAAGATAACTTCAATTTTAAATATCCGTCACTTTTTTCCAGACGATAATCTTTGATTTTATTAAAAAATATATATGGCTGTCAATTCACGAGCTCGTACGGTGTACCAAGCCGCCATGTGTATAACATTACCTACTCGATATGCATCGTGTTGAGGATAGAAACAGGCAAGAGTAAGTGCTTAACAAATGTAACTTTTATTGTCCTTATGGGAGATGTCTTTGGTGAATGATAAATGAGACTTGATTACCCATTTCAGCCCAGATTGTGCGACTTCACAGCCAAGTGGTCAAATACAGAATTAACTTAAATCTGTAAGCAAAAGAAAACCTCATGCAAAGGAAGAATTTTAAGGGTTTGTCTGGTCCCTGCATAAGGCCCTGGGCTCTTGGAACCCTGCACCCCTCTTGGATCTGGCCCCTGAGTGGGATACCTAGCACTGGAAACTCCCTATCTCTCTCAAGCCTACTTCCTGTGTGAGATGCCTGGCAGGGGAAAGCACTGAGGCATACGTGGAGCTGGGAGGGTGAGAAGGGGCCGAAGAAGAAGAGGGGCAGATAGTTGGGGTGGGGTGGAGCAGCGGGAGAGGCGGGGGGGGGGGGGGGGGGGGGGGGGGGGGGGGGGGGGGGGGGGGGGGTAGGGGCAGTAGGCTGGGGAAGATGCTGGGGCAATTGATGGACCCGTTGCTGAATCCCAGAGCATTGTGTAATAACCCGGCTTGGGGTGCGCAGGTGTTTCCTGCAGGAGTCTCCTTACAGAGGACAAAGAGTGAAGAAAAGAACCGTCAAGGGGAAAAAGACTTCATTGAGCGCTACCACGTGCCAAGCACTTCATTTACTATATGCATGATCTATGGAAACATTTTCAAAGAATGTATTATTATCTTAATTTTACATATGGAAAACATTTGTAATTTAGAATATGTGATTTATAGCTGGTCTAAGCCACATTTGAACCTGGCTCTGCCTGGCTTTACAGAAGTGGTTTCCAACTTCCATCTTCCTTTTTTACATCTCAGCTGATGAAAGCAGAAACTTTTGCAGCCCCCTCCACCTTTCCTCCTGCCTGTTCTCAATGACCCTGGAGTCTTCCTCTCAAGTATCCAACCTTCCTTCTTCCACAGGTCCTGGAACATAGACTTGTGCCATGCAGAAGCAAGTCAGGATCTTTGCCTCTCTTTAACATCAAGTATATTATTTTGACTTGGACAAAGCTGTAGAACTTCATGGTAGTCTCTGTTGCTCATTATTTCTGAGAAATATTTCTAATGAGATGCTAGGATTTGGATCTTGAATGTCCTCCAAAAGCCACGTATAGAAGGCTTGGTCTGTAGCATATGGTGCTAGAGATGGAAACTAATAGAAAGAAGTTGTGACAGTGGAAAATAACATTGAAGCGGGTATTTCAGGTGTACCTGGAGGTGTGATGGAGTCCTGGCCATTTTCTTTCTCTCTTTTTGTTTCTCGGATGCCGTGAAGTGACATGGTCTTCTCTACCATGTGTGCCTGCCATAGTGTTCTGTGCTACCATAGGCTCAAAAGACCAGGTAACCATGAACTGAAACCTCAGAAACCATGAACTTCTTTATAAGTTGGTTTACCTCAGATATTGGTTGCAGTAATGGAAAGATGAGTAACACATAATATTATGAAAATGTGCTTTTTAGAAGGGTGTAGTTAGCCATAGTATGGAGATGAGGGACTTTTATGAACCCAGCTAGGCAAACTGCCTTTCTCATAGGGCTGATAGCCATGGTTTATTAGCAAAATGAAGAACAAATAGAAGGAGAAAGAGATTCCAGTCCAGCCTCTGCCATTCAGTAGCTGTGAAACCCAGGTCCCTGTGCTTCTTTGGACCTTGTTATATTACCTCTAAAACTGGTGAGTTATATACTTGCTGTGCTTAACTCCAAAAATTGCGCTGAGAGGTCAGGGGAGGAGAAGGCACAGGCACAGACGTGGTTATTCTCACTTGTGTTCACAGCAGTGGATCTAAGCAGTTGCGGATCTGTGCTGCCTTCCGTGGGCTCCGGCTGTCACGATGCAGGTGTACCTGGAGGTGTGATGGAGGCCTTTGCCCTAACTGGGAGATCCTATCAGTCCTTGCACCATTTAAGTTTGATTAGGTCTAGGTTTGGTTAGTATGGAAAAAGCACCTATTCTTTGCCAACTTTAGTATAGAGAAGGGAATGAAATGCTTCGGCTTGCGGATGTCTTCTGACCCACGTGTGGAGACTGCAGTGGGGCAGAGGGTAGACTATAGAGGAGTATCTGTGCTGCACTAGAGAAGCGTGGAGCAGCAGCAGTACACAAAGGAGACCAAAAGAAGCACTGACCAGGCTTCAGGCCTGAGCAAGATGGAGGCTCCCAGTGCCAGGCTTCCCGCATCCAGGCCCAACAGGGACAGAGGGGGCCCAGCACAAGGTGTCTCTTGCTGGGGCCAGGCCCAGGGGGGACAGAGGATCCCCAGCCGTCCTGAGCGCAGGGGGCGGGAATGGTGTGGGGTCCTGAGTGCGCTGGGTCCCCAGTGCTGTCCCACGGGGGGAATGTGGCCAAAGAACTCTGGAACTCTGGAACTCTGCAGTTGGACATTGGTGCTTGTCTGTGCGCCACCGAGTCCATAGGTGGATACCACAGGGAGTTCCCCAGATTGCTCCCTGTGGCAGCCCATTCTCTACATTCCCCCGGGAGACTGGAGATTCCTGCTGGAGGAGCTCATCCTGTCTGGTTGCCTGATGGGCCTTTATCTGAGAAGGTACCTGAACTGGTACCTGGGCTCCAGCAGGGTCCTGCTGTCGCCCTTCACCTGGGGTTTTGGAAACCATACACTTAGGGTAGTCGGCCACCTCCCTGCACCCTACAGCTTCGTTTGGAAAACGCTGGAGTCTGAAGGTCCAAGGCCTCCCGCCACCCTCTGCACACCATGCACCCTGGCACAGAAACTGCTAAAGTCTGGAGTGCCATGGTCACCAGGCCCAGAAGGCCTGCCCCCTGCAGGCTGCCCACCTGGTTCCTTAGTGCAGATCTTCCCAGCCTTCACTATGCCCTCAGGAAGCGCAGGCAGTGGAGCGCTCAGGACCCTCACTGTGACCAGGGCCTGGTAAAAGTCCACATCAACCCCCCAGGGCACTCTGATAGCCTCTTCAAGGCCCCACTGCCTCAGCAGAGGACTGATTCCTGCTCCACGGAAGCCGTGCTGAAGGCCCTCAGCTCCTGCCCAAAAGGGAAAAGGAAATTTGATCAGCCCCTCTGGTTTGAGGACCCAGAGCCCAAAAAAGAAAGCAGAAGGCTGCCACGAAGTCATCTGCCTTCAGGCCAGTGGTCAGAAATGGGAAGTCCCAGTCCTTTGTGCCTAGACTTGGACAGCTGTGAGGGGAGCTGCTCCGGGCCATCTGATGCCCAGAGCGGGGAACTGAGCTTAGGTCTACCCACCAAACTACCCTTAGCCTCCCTGGTCCCTGCAGGGCCTGTTGTGGGGATAAGCCAGCCCAGGACCCTGGGCTTTCTGCTCTGTGTGGGCTCCTCTGAGTAAATGAACAAAAGCTTATATACACAGTGAGGAAACTGCAGTGTGTATCGGTATTTCTCATTGATCATTCAGCCTTACCTTTCTAGAAAATGTGTCGTGGAAAGAAAGGAAACTCCTTTCGAGTTGGATGGCAGTATGAACTTTATCAGAAAGGTGGCTTGATCTCTTCTTCTCTGAGCATCGTGTGATGTTTGATTAAAAATTCAGAGATGTTAATGACTTTATGTCTCCACAGTGTGAAAATATCCAGTATACCTACAGTGTGACAAGAGGGATAAACTTCTTTGTGTAAAGGAGATCAGACCAAGGAGAACTTTGTAGCTGTGTGTCTATGTTGGGGTCCTGAATTCTGTCAAAAATTCCTTATCAGGCTCCAAGGTTAAGTACTTATCTCCAACTTGATGAGGGACATACAGTTAGAGCCACTGAACTTTCTCGCAAACCAAATGGACAACTTAAAGATTCTCAGGCAGTGATTTGAGAATTGTGATTAACGAAGTGCCTTAATCTTTTTTAGGGCTGTAGAACCAAACTGCATATTTTTAATTGAGTTCATATTAGGTATTGCAATATTTCTTTAATAGCATTTACCATATTTGCAGTATTCCTTTAATTCTTTAATTTGCCATTAATTAAATAAGATTAATATTTTCATAAGTAAAATGTGTATTTTTACTTTCAATAAATAAACTTGGATATTGGTTCCTAAATATGAAAAGGTGTGTCCTTGATTTTTAAAAGGAAAACATATAAAACAAAAGTATCTCTTGAATAGTATGTAAAAATACCATAAATTATTGATGACAAAACACAAACTACTTAAAACATAATGAGCTTCTTTAGCAGTACTGGGTGGGGGGAATAGTTTTGGAGTCTCATTCACAATTTCATATTGTGAAATATTTACAGATTTCAATCCCGTCTTATAATTTATATAAAAATTGTTTTTCAATCACATATTGAAGTGAACAAAGTAAATTTTGTACCTAATACCTGTCCAATAACTGAATAGTGGTATCACTGAATGACAGATTATCTTGCAAATATTTTTTACCTGATGTTTAAAAGGTTATGATTATTTCTTAGCTCTTTCATAAATATGTGTCTCCTCTGCCAAAACACTGTGTTTCGCTATTACTAAACAGTGAAATAAAATTCTTCAGACTACGAAGACGGAAAAAAAAATAATGAAGGATATACATAGTTTAAAACGTGGACATTCCCTATCCCACCAGTGTCGGAGGTTGTATCTGGTAGGAGACTGTGTCTGGTAGACAGTTACCTCTGTACCAAAAGCTGAAACTCCTCCCTTTGCATGAGGTTTTCTTTTGCTTACGGCTTATGTTAACTCCATATTTGGCCACTTGACTGTGAAGTTGCAAATCTGTGCTGAAATAGATAATAAGCCTCATTTATTATTCACTGAAGACATCTTTTCTGGTCCTGGGTATATGGTGTGCGGCAGTTTTACTTTTCTATAGAAAAGATTTTTTGAAAGACAGCTAGCCCAAGGGTAGAGATTTATTGACCACAAAATATATTTTGTGAAGGGAAAGCATTATTGAATAAGAAGATTCTTATAGACAGAACTAAGAATCCTAGAAATTAAAGGTTGAATAAAAGGTCAGGTTGGGCCACACTGCTTTTCTTGAGCCTGGTGTTGCTGAGAATGGGAGGACCAAGCCTCTCTCCAAATGCTCTAAGGCACTGAGGAGCAATCAGATATTGTGTGGCTCAGAAAACCTTCCTAGCGTTTTGCCTTGGTTCAGACAGGACTGTTGGTTTGGATTTATCCCCCTCACTCTGTTATGCCTTTCCCCAGATGCACTCACACGGCACACCTTGTGGACGCACACAGTAGATTAGCCATGAAGAAATGTGGTCCCCAACTCTATGGACTGTGGAGAGATGGGCAGCTATCATTTAAAGTCCCGTGCTTTGGGAGAGGGGAGCAGAGGGACTATGGGATCACTCCCATCAAAGGCATCCCCATAGGATGGAGGAATTACCCTGTAGAGGGCTGGGTCCATCTGCCCAGCTCCTTCCAGTAGGCCCAACCAGTCTTGGGAAAAGTAGCCTTCTAGACCCCCATGCCCTGTGAGCCACGGCCTCTTGTTGAATCCCACAGCTCAGAACATCTGTCCTCATTACCCTGTGCTTCGATTCCCTTTAGGCGTGGAGTTTTATGTTCTGAATGACAGAATTAATAGCAATAGTGGCAATTTCATATGTGCGTAAAGTACTTCTCAGTGTTTCACACACATTTGCGGCTGTTGCCTCAGGGAACACATGGCAAGCCACGTAAGCCAGCTCCCCGCCTGCCTCTCCAAGCTGGGCTTCCTCTCACGCTCCTGCTCCTGATAAGGCAGTGGGGAGAGGATGTGCAGCTGTGGTGTGCCACCACTTACCTGCTAACCGCAACGCACACATGGTCTTCTTTGATCATCATGTCAGTGTGCCTCCCTTAGCCCTCCATCTGGGTAGAACATGGAAGCGCCAAGCGGTGAAGTCATCCAGAGGGGGTCTCACAGCCCACAGAGACAGAGCGAGATTCTCAGACTCAGGCTATGCCGTCTCTGCCTTCCATTCATGGCTATGTGCTATTTATCTTGTTACTTATTTCTACATGCTAGGTGTACAGAAATGGTTCAATGAAGATTTAGAGGTCTGGTCTATCTCTTTGTTCTTTTCTTTCTACCTTGCTTTTTTGTTTTCAGAGGTGGTATGAAGGGGGTGAGGGGAGGGAAGGGAGTTTCGTTCCTGGCATGCTGGCTTCCTGACTGGGCACCTGTTCTTTTTCCACCTGGCCTGTCTCCAGTGAGAAGATATGGGAACAGCGATTTCTCAAGGTGGATGGTTCTTTCTCCTTCTAACCCTCCAGGCCAGAAGGTCAATGGAGACAGCTATTCGGTACTCTATGAGTAGCTCTGCCCTCCAGAAGGTGCCTGCCTCACCAGGCCTGGGTCTTTCTCTTGGGCCTCAGCCTCCTCGAAGATCAGGGCTCCAGGTTACATTTGTGCCTCTGTGACTCATAAGGGTCACAGCTTGCTTTCTTGTTTACCAGTGGGTCCTCTGGTTGTCTCAACATATGTCCTCTGGGCCTGACAACTATGGGCCTCTGGCTGCTGAACTCAGCTTGTATCTTTCAAGCATTTCCAGGGGACCCCAAGTACCACCTGGGCCCAAGAGGGCAGGTGGAAGGAAGGCAGGGTTTTCAGGAGCACAGAGGAGAAGCACCCACACAGGCAGGAAAGACTTCAGGGCAAGAGTGCTCTGGAGTTCCCCAGGAAGGAGGCGGAGGGAAGCAGCTCCACCAGAAGTTTGTCTCCACTCTCCTGTCCTTGTGCCCAGAGGAGCTGCTCAGGGATGTGCACAGGGCCCATGGGGCAGCCTCTCTGGATGTGGGGACAGTGCACGCAGTGCTTATGAGGCGTGGTTTTTGATTTGTGAGCTTCCATGTGCTCTGGACTGGTGTCCTGGTTTCCACCTACCTTCTCATGTCTGAGTGTTCCCTTTGAGCCTGTTTCCTTGGGAAAGTAGCCCTGGCGTGATGCCAAGGAGCATGGGCCTCAGGAGTACACGAAGTTGTGTTTATATTCTGGCCTTGTCATTTATTAGCCAGGAAGTCCTTGGCAAGTTTCTTGGGAGCTTGGTACCCTTATCTGTAAAAACAGAGGCCATAGGGCTGATCACTTTGTCGGAGGATTTAAAGCAGACTATGAATACAAAATACTGACAGAACCTGACACAAAAATATTAGTGCTCAGAAGTATCATTTATGGCTATTCAAAGCGTGGGGTCCAGCAGTGAGCACAAGCTGACCTGGGGGCGTCTGGCCAGAGTGGGAAGGTTGTCCAAACACTGGCTTTGTCACGCAGCTGAGGAGCACTGGCCCTTTTGGCAGACACACCTCTGCTGACTCACCGGCTGCCTTTGGCTTCCTTCTCGGGGCCACACTGCTAAGTCACGTCTCCCAACTGCTTCCTGCAGCCGTTGGTGGAGTGGGCCTTGTCCAGGACCTGACATTTAGGCTTGTGAAATTCCATTGTGGGTACATTTAGCCCATCCTTCAAACCTGTCTTGACTTTTAGTTCTGCCTCCTAATATTTGCTAGCCTATTTCCTCACAGGATTTCCTCCTGGTCCAATCCATTTAACAGACGAAGGCCAGAGAAGCCTTTTGAAAATGCTGTTTTTCTCATATGCCTTTCCTGTTTCAAAAGCTTCCATGACTGCTGAATGCATGAAGTGCGAACTCTTTATCTGACCCAATGTGATTTATGATCTAACACTAACCTACTTTCTGAGCCATTTTGTTTTTCATGTCCATATAGGGGTGGTAATCATTTCTATTTTGTAGTCTTTTTGAGAGGGTTATGAAGTTCATCCTGGAAAAGCATTTAGGACATGGCTTGATGTCTGCGACCTCACACACTTGCAGACTGACAGATTAGCTTGGCACCATGTTGTGGCTACAGGGCTGGAGGCCCGGGTTCTAGCCCTCAGTTCAGTGACACAGCAGGAGTTTCCACTAGTGCTCTCCTACCCCGTGTCCTGAGCCTCGATTCCCAGGGGAATAAGTGGAAAGGACGAGAGAACACTGATGTCAGAGGGTTGCATTATGGGGAGTGAATGGTTTAATTTTCCAAGTTAACTTCACTCAATAGTTAACTGTTGAAACTGCTCTAGCTTGTATCTTGCATGTTCCTCAAAGGCCCATGTGTTTAAGGTTTGGTCTCTGTAGGGTGATGCTGTTAGGAGGTGGTGGAACCTGTAGGAGGTGGGACCTTGTGGGAGGTCTTCAGGTTACTGGAGCAGAGACCTCGAAAATGTCTGTGAGAATCCCCAGACTCCCTCTCACTCTCTTTGCTTCCTGGCTTTGAGGAGAGAGGTTTTGGTCTGCTGTGTACTTCCTGCCATTGCCTCCCAGAATTCTAAGAGCAACTGGCCCATCGGATCACAGGCCACAGCCAAACTAAACTTTTTCTTTCTATATAAGTTCATTATCTTAGGTGGTTTATTATGGAAAGCTGACCAACACAGATGCTTAGTGATTTGGTAAATCATACTTCTGGGTGTGTCTCTAAGGGTATTTCAGTAACGATTGGGTGTGGGTCAACTAAATAAGTGGGAAAGATCTGCTCTGAGTGTGGGTGTCACCATCCAGTAAGCATGGGAGTCAAGTACAGCCAAAACATGTTTCTATTCTTCTCAAGCAAGTGGATTATCTTCTGCTGCTGCCCCGGACATCAGACTGAGTGCACTGGCTCCCCAAGGGGCATTGGTGTCTTTGCATGAACCGGGGCTGCATCACTGCCTCTCTTTTTCAGAGGCGTTCAGCTTTTTGGATTGAGCAGCTGCTGATTTCCTGGGCTGTTCAGCTTACAGTCAGCCATGGCAAGCTTCTTGGCCTATGATTGTATGAACCAATATAACAGATCCCTTGTTACAATTATATATATTCTATTGGCTGTGTTTGGTTGGAGGAATCTGACTGGTGTTGAGAGAAACCTTGAGCTTGACTGAAAACAAACTTTCCCTGTACTCTAGAGAGAGGCGATGTCTCCCTCTTGCTCCTGTAGAGACAGGAAGTCCTTGAAGTGACAGTCTGGACCATAGGCATTCAGGCCTCTGGCCACAAATTTGCAGAGTGCAAAGAAGCATGGCACTGGCGAAGGATCACCTTCCGAGGGGCCCAGGTATGCTGGAGGTGCTCTGGAAGCATCAGCCACAGTGAAGAGGACGGTGCTGGTGCTGTACTTTGCTTCCTTTGCTATGGGGGCTTCCCTTCAGATCTGTGAGCACGGCTTCTGCCTTTTACACTTTTATTTACAAAGCCCTCATAGCCCCTTACATTCCAGCTCGGCTTGCAATCTCTGCCTTCCAGCTTCAATTTTCAGTAAATCCCTTCAACCACCTCATTCAAATGCACTTGCTGTCTCTGAACTCTGCTTGTCCAGTTGTCTCGGCAGGTACACGCACTGTTTCCCTTTCAAGACTTTTGTTCACCTGCCCTGGAATGCTCCCTTTCTCCCTTCAGGTGAACTCCATCCTTCCTCTGTTTATCAGCTCAGACAACACCTGCCAGGACGCTCTCCAGATCTCTCCTGTGCCAGCCTGGACTCAGGCACCCATGCTCGCTCCCATAGCATCAGGGGTGACCTCTATGTGATATTTTTTGGTTCCCCTTCTTGACCCTCTAGACTTGGAGGTGCCTGATGCATAGAGGCATATAATTAACATTTACAAATGAATAAACGATTACATGAGCATAAGAATGGTCATATCACGCACTCATTCGAAGTTTATGCTTCTAACCACAATAGAAGCTCCTGCGGTGTGCCTAGTGGACACAGACCCTCATTAGGTGTTTAGTATCTATGAATTGATTGACAAGATATGAAATTAGCTCTTACATTCTCTTTCCCGTGTGTCAATTCCATATTGCTGGAGGAGGGTGTATCCGTGAGGCCCAGCAGACCCCCTACTTGAGAGTGTTTATATTGTGCAATGTACTATGTGTTTTGACTTAATATAAGGGAAAATTCTAGTAAGCTCCTTTGCACTAAATTGAAAACCATAAACTTCATGTTTCTTTAATTTAATAGTGACCAAATTTATTTTATCCTTAATAGTTCACAAAATCAACACTAGTTTAAATTAATGGTCTGTTTATACCTTACGTGGCAAGTCTCAAATCACAAATGCATTTTACGGCAGTCTTTGAAGGTTGGTATTGGAAAGAGTGACAGAAGAGTCCCCACCAAGCCTCGGGCAGAGTTTGAAAGATCAGCTCCCAGTTTTCCATAATATGATAAAATTACACCAATGATTGGAAAATCTGGAAACTCTAACCAAAGGATGTGAGCCCTCATGATAGTTGGGGCAGCAGAGAGCACTGTGGCTGAAAACTGGTCCTCTGGGGCCAGTCAAGCCTGCATTTTGAGTTTGCTCGATTACTGAGCCTCAGTTTCTTCATTTGTAAAAGGGGGAAAATATAGAATACAACATTTGTTAGGAGAAGTTAGTGAGACAATGTATGCTTAAAACTGCATATCATATGACACACGGCAAGCTCTCAATAATGAGTAGCAATTGCTATTGTTATTATTGATGATTTCATGGTGGTGGGGGCTGTACCAGGGCCTTCACTTTGAGCTACATCCCCAGACCATTTTTTAATTTTGATTTCACCATTTTTTCATTTTGGTTCTTACCAACTTGCTAAGTTGTCCAGGCTGGGCTTAAACTTGTGAACCTCCAGAGTACTGTGATTATAGGCCTGTGCCACTGAGCCTGGCCTTTATTACTGATTTTGTGGCCAGAAAGACCTGGATTTGTACACCAATTTAGGCATCAGCAGCTGTGTTCCACGCCTCTCACCTTGAGGGACACTGAGACCTAACTTCTTTAAGGCTGACTTTCCTCATCTACTAAATGGTGACAATAATGGTACTTGGTTCGTAGGCACCCCTATGATAAAATGGGAAGATGATCTGTAGTGTGTTTAAGGACTGTCCTGGGTATGACAAACACTCAGAAACTGCTAGGTAGGAAAATAGTAGTCATCATAATAATTACTTTCTGTGTTTCTTTTTTCCCCATTTGTGAATGTGGGGATGCCTAGGTTGTTATTTGATTGTGAAAATTGAGAATAAAATTTACAAAGAGTCCACCCCAAGGTCAGGCACACAGCCAGTAGGTGCAGAAGAGATGATGAGACCTAAGCCCTGTGCCCTGCTTCCTGCCCACCTTCCTGGTTTTCAGCTGTGGGTGAGTACATGTGGTGATTGTGATATTCAAGGATGTCTTGGACAGGACGGAGGGGGGCGAGGAGCAAGAAGGGGCTCCATCAGCTGGAAACTGCAACCTGGAAGTGAACTCGCGAATCAAGGCTGCAGAGTCCCAACAGCTGCTTCCACTTTGGAGCCAATTGGAACCTCCTGGCCTCTGCTGTCTTTCTGTGAGGAACCACTGCCACCCAGAAGTGAAGACTTTGAGACTGCCACACTGGATCAGAAGCAGATCCAATGGCCCAGGTCAAAGCTCCCCACAAGGGCCCAGCCTGGGGACCTTGCAGCCAGCGAGGTTTCTCTCATCCCCCAGAGGTCAGGGCTGCCTTCCACGCCCCCACCAGCACTAGCATGTCCCTGGCCAGTAGCCACTCAGATTTCTATTTCAAAGAGTGACTCACGTTCGGATGTGGACGGCACATTAAATAGCAACTTTTAGGATATGAGTGTTAGAATGCAACAGCAAGAATGCTTTAATTTGGAAAGGAACTGCTTCCTAAATGCCTGCCGTGTAACTCCCATCTGCCCACGTTTCTGGCGGGCCCCTGAGTGTGTCCCTGAGGCCTCCAGGGTGGCCAGCATGGTCCTGGGGACGTGGGGACCATACAGTGTTGGTCAAATGGCTGGCTGCTCCCACCACTCCCTCAGGTTTGACGATCCAGGAGGTGGATGAACAGCAGGCTGAGAGTGAAGCCCCAACTTTGAGCTTACCAGCTATGTGGCCTCAGGCAAGTTTCTTGCCTTCTCTGATCTTCTGGTTTTTATCTGAAGAAAGAAGAATAGGCTACTGCTCTGGAAGCTCCCTTGCAGCATGTTGAAACAGCTCATAATTTTAAAATAAAATAGTCATTAATTAAGCATTTTACTATAATTGAATGAATGAATGAATGTAAGCTTCTGTGATTGCATTTTTGAGAAAAAGAGTAAAAGGGAAGGAAAGAGAGTTTTGAGCACCTCGTATGTCACAGACACTATCTTATATGCATCTGGACATGTTCTGTTGTTCTGTCCTTTTTCCAGACTGTAAGGTCTTTTTACTATTGTCTGTGGAAGAGAAAACACTAGCTTGAAGAAATGAAGTAACTCACCATGGAGGTCTAGCTCGGGATCTGACGTAGCTGTGCTATTGGACAGCGTGTGTGGATCTGTTTTCCTCCTTCCTAAAGCCACTGACGCACTGGAGCACTAGCGCCAGGGGACAGCCTGAGCTAAGACTGGCCCAAAGGAGGATGAGGAGGAGGGTCTTTGGGTCCAGTGTGGAGAGAGCAGGGCTCTGCCTAGGGCACATAGGGCTGTCAGGACGGGAAGGGCAGGGTGGACTCTGGCCGGGTTTTCACGTACTGATCACCTGCCAAGAGCCCACTTTTGATACAAGAGATGAAGCTGCGAACAAGTGAGCTTACCAGTTCTGCCCTTATGGCACTGTCTTGGTTACTTTCTTGCTGCTGTGGTAGAAAGCCCAACATCCACAATTTAAGGGAGGAAAGACTTACTTAGGTCACAGCTTCAGAAGGTCTCACACAGTGCATTTAGAGGCAGCAGGCAACAGTAAAAGCACATGGCATTGGCTGGGGGGCTGCCCACCCCGCTGCAGGAGGCAGGGGCCAAGCTGCTGGCCAGACTCAGGCAAGGCTAGAGCTAAAGAAACTGCAACAATGTAACAATGTTTCTTCTTCCTTTCAACCCCCCTCTCCCCCAGCAAGTTGACACAATCTTGCCAGATCAAACCCCAAGCAACTGCCCCTTTCAGCCAGGCCCTGTCTCCCAACAATAGCACATGGTTCCGATACATGAGACTTCTGGGGACACTCCAGATCCAAACCATAGCAGCCACTGGCTAATTGAGGGGTGAGATGAAGATGGGAGCACATTAGTTTCTACAACTGTCATGGTAAATGCCACAAACTGGGTGGTTTTGTGTGTGTGTGTGTGTGTGTGTGTGTGTGTATTGAACATGAGGCCTTTGTTCTGAGCTACATCTCAAATCTATTTTAAAAATATATTATTTATTTGAGACAGACTCTTGGTGAGTCACTAAGCTACCCAGGCTGGACTTGAACTTGGTGATCCTCCTGCCTCAGTCTTTCACAGTGCTAAAGTTACAGGCCTGTGCCACTGGGCCCAGCAAAAGGGGAAGCTTTAAATGAGAGAAATTCACTGCCTTGTAGTTCCAGTGGTCAGAAGACCTTTGTCAGGGGCTGGTGGAGTTGGCTCCTGAAGGCTTGGAGCAAGCGTCTGGTTCCCGCTCCCGGCCAGCTTCTGGGGTTGCCGGCTCAGCCCTAAGATCCTTTCCTGACAGAAGCGCCCTTTCTGTCTCCCCTCTGTCTTTGTTACCTTCTCTGTGTGTCATTCGCTTTCCTTTGCTTGCAAGGAAGGATATTCACTGTCGGAGTTAGAACTCACTTGGATCCGAGGTGATCTCACTTTGAGATCCTTAACTGTATCTTCCAAGAGCCTTTACCAAGTAAGGCTGCCTACCCAGGTTCCAGGTGGACTTAGCTTTTGGGGTTCTCTGTTCAATGTACTGCAAGGGACAAGAATAAAATTGAATGAGTAAAGAATGTGTCATTGCCCACTGTGGTGAGTGGTGAGATAGGAAAAGAATAGCTATTAAATTCTTAGGCTCTGAATCTCAGATTCTTCATCTAGAAAAATGAAAATGTAAGGCCTACCTCCTGAAATTTATGTGAGCATTGAATTGCCCAGGAGTTCAACATATAATTGACAGAATTGGTTATGAGAGCATCTTTAGCATATAGTTGTGGGTAGGTTTCCTGTCTCCCCTGGCCTCCCGTCTTTCCCCTTCCCATTCATTCATCCATCGTGTCTCGAGTTCCTACTTCGTGCTAGGATTTTACTCAAAGCCCTGGGGCTGCTGCAAGGAAGAGACACATATTTTATTCCCACCTTGTGGAGGATGTTGCAGCTTGACTGAGCCCCAGGGTGCTCAGATGTTTGTTCAAACATTAATATAGTGTTTCTGGATGGGGTTAACACTTAAGTTGGTAGAATAAAAAAGTAGGTAGTCTTTCCTAATGCAGGTGGATCTCAACCAGTCAGTAGAAGGCCTAATTAGAAGAAACAAACCGAGTGAGAGGGAATTCTTGCCTGGTGGTCTTTGGATTGGGAAAGCAGATTTCCTACCTTTGGATTCTAATGGAAACGATGGCTATTTCTAGCACCTTCCAGGATCCTGCTTCTCAGGTCTTTGGACCTGGGCTGGAATCGGCTCAGGGGCTCTCTGTGGCTTCCAGTTCTCTGGCTCATCTTGCAGATCTCGAGACTTCTCCACCTCCCTGAGCACATGAGCTGATTCATTACACTCAAATTATTTTTCTGCCTGTATGTGCATATTGTCTTGTTCTTTGTCTCTGGAGAATCCTGACTGATATGATCATAAGATCATCTTTGTCTTTTTTGTATTAATCCCCATACTTCTTAGTTCATTGCCCTTTTATCAGCAAATGGTGTGGTGAAGTAGGTAGGTCCTGTAAAAGTTCCCACTTGACAAAAGAAGAAACTGAGGCTGGGGAAGGATTCTCTTTAACTGTGATGCCATAGGCTGATCCCTCCCTCTCTGCTGAGCCTTCTCAGCAAGGAAGCAGCATCCTGGTTACAACTATCACTCTTCTTTTTGTGGCCAGGTAAAAAATAATTACTCATCTTGATTTTTAATATAGCATTGGTCATTAATTATAAACTGTAAGATTCCCTTGAGGAGAAATAGATTGCTAAAATGTGGGCTAGGCAAAACTTGTAAAATAACATGCAAGTGAATTAGTCTAGAAAAGTCTGTGCAGGATCTTAAAAAAAAGTCTGGATGAAGGAAACTCAGGTTTGAAATGATTTTGAAATTTGTTAATTTTGATCTCTTCCTCATACAGTCAGAACACCGATGCCCAGAGAAGGAGGCTGGCTTGCCAATGTGCCCAGTTGAAGAGGAATAAATTGGTATTGTTATGTTTTGGGTCTGGAGTGTCCCCCAAAAGCCTTATGCTTGGAAGGTGATTCAGTCATGGAGGTTTATCCACTCATTTCCAGTGCTGCTGAGAGGAGGGGCCTTGTCTGAAGGGATGGGTCCCTGGGCATGACATGGAAGGGTAGATGCTAGCTCTGCCCTTCCCTCCCTCCCTCTCTCTCTCTCTCTCTCTCTCTCTCTCTCTCTCTCTCTCTCTTGCACCTTCTTGTCCTCCCATGCTATGAACCACTTTTCTCCAGCGAGGCCTCTGCCAGACCATTCCAACCTTAGCTGGCTGTCTTGAGACCTCCTGAAACTGTGAGCTAAAAATAACCCTTTTCTCCCTTGAGTTGTAGATGTCAGATATTGTGTCCCAGGAAGGAGAAAGTCACTAACACAGGCATTGTTGCCACATACTCTGAATCCTGATCTGGGGCTGTGCACAGAGTTGATGCCCATGTGGTCAGTGCCCATAGCTCTTGGAGTATGTTCATGCGGAACCTGTGGAAATGGACTGGGACTGGGAGAAAAGTTTCTTTTTTTTGTGTATCTCTGTGCCCACAGGTGATGCTTGAAGTTCAGGGTATTACTCATGGCCCTGCATTTGTAAGAAAAATGTTTAGAAGTCAAACAGTCCTAGGTTTGGGTCCTTGCTCCCTGATGACTCACTGTTCAAGAGTGGGCAAGTTGCAGAGTACCCCGATCTCTTTTTTTCTTAAACAGGCCTGATACGGAGCAGTGCTCCTCCGCTTCCTATATGTAAACCTGGGGTTGACTCAGGTGTAGTGTTCACATGGCACTTGCATAGTAAATGCCCAATGAGTTGTGCCAGTTATTATTGAGGCGAAGTCCTAGGTCAATGATGCAGACGGGGTGGAGGGAGGCCACTCATGCCCACTGGCTCTTCAAGGCCACAACTACACTACCTCTCCTGCCCTCTGAAGTGGGCTATGAGCACTTTCTCTTATCTTGGCAGCAGTCAGCAGGTCTGTCACAGCACTCACCACAACTGTTGTCTTGTACTGGCCCTGTGTTACTACAGGAAATGTCTTTCTCCCCTGGCCTGGCTTTTCTATCTGTAAAATGGGTCATGGGCAAGTGGGAAGTACTGACCTCATGGGAGTTTTGAGGGATTAAAATGAGTAGGAAAGTACTTCGCAAACTGATCAATAGAAACACACATTCATTTATTCATTCACCTGTTACCCTGTTACTTGTGTATCTAGGAAAAGCTGCTGTGTTTGGTGGTATTTTTGGTGCTGAGGAAACGTTAGTAAATAAGATACAGTGTCTTGTAAGACTTCAGAATTAAATAGAAAGGAAACTTCCACGTAACTGTAAACTGAGACTATTATTATTTTAGTAATAATTGTCTTCAGGTCTGGGATGGAGGGAAGACCTCGGATGGCAAGGACTTTCACAAGCATGATAATAAAATGCACCAGGGGTCAAGATGGGCAATGGCACAACTGAAATGTATGGAGTCTGGTGAAGCCATTCTCCTGGTTGATGGTCTTCTGTGGCTCTAAGGGTAAGATCTCATCTTCTGTGCTGAGGATTTTCAAGGTCCCTCTTCGTCTAAAGACTTCTAGTCACTGTCCCATGGTTCTGACTTCTGCAAATCTTGCTTTGTGCTACAGCCATGCACAACTCCACCTGTGTTCCTCATGTTGCTGTGCCCTTCTACATGCTGTTCCTTCCCACTTGGCGTGCAATTCCTTCTTTATTTTGCTTACCAACCCTTGCAGTCCTGTGCGACATCACCTCTGCTCAGGAACCAGACATCTGTGAGCTCAGTGGCCTTCTGTGACCCCTTCCAGGAAAGTGGCAGCTCTATTTTCTGTATCTTGTCTGTGCTCCTATTAGATGGAGCATTCTTGATGCCAATGACTCCCTGTCCCCAGCACTGAGCACGGCTCCAGGACAGAGGAGGGCTCGTTGTGTATTTGTACAGCAAATGAGTGAATGTGTAACCAAGTCAGTCATTCTTCATTCCTTCTCAAGTCCTGGGTTGAAGTCACTCATTATGCATTGATGTAGGTTGGGAAGCAAATTGATTTGATTTTGATTTTTACTCAGTTCTCCTCAGGGCTGTTTGATTCTGATGCTGCCACTAGTGTAGATTCCACAGGCAACCAGGAAAAGTGGAGACCTCTAGGGTTCCTCAGAGGGCTCAGAAGTGACTCCTCTGTCTCCCAGGAGGAATCAGAAGCAATCCTGAGAGGGAGCAACCTCAGGAAAGGAGACACTCTATTTCTCCAGGATTTTGGAGCTCCTGGGAAAGGACTACACCCTCTTCCCTAGAAATATCTGCACTGATTAGTGTTCTCCTGGATTCTCCACTGTGATTCAATGTATTTGTGATGTGGGGGTGGGAAAGGCTGGAGTGAACTGATGATTCTTCCACTAGCAGGTTCAGTGACCTGGGACCCATCTGGGCCCTGCTTCACCCCACCTCCCATCATGACGGCAGAGATGCAGAGGATGGCATGTGTGCCATGTAGCCCAGTGACCAGAGGCTTACATGCATCATTACTTTGAGTACTCACAAGAACTCACTGTGAACATGTTTCCAACCATCACTACAGACTCCCCGCATTTGCACCTGGGAAGGTATTTGCCAAAATGCAGCAGCAGGGACAGTGACAGCTGAACTCCCTGCAGGGAGTGAGTGCTAGGACCAGGCCCAGTCCTCAGGCTTTGCGCTCAGGGTGCTTCACTGTGGGCTCATGGGGAGACATTTCTGTTTTTTACTATTGTTCATCCTAATTGTCAGGTGAGGAGACTGAGGCCCAGGGAGCCTGCAAATCTTGCCTAAGCAACCACTGCTGATACATAGGAGCAGAGGTTTTGGCTTCAGGGCCCCAGGGAATAAGAGAGCTGGCCCACAACCACTCCTCAGCCAGGAGGAGACTTTGGTGAACAGTAGGTAACTTAGTGATGTCACACTAAGCCTCCATGTGCCCAGCCTCAAGGGAAAAGCTCCGTCTTCTGGGAGCCTTGTGGAGGCTGCACCGATGTTAGGCAGGCAGTTTCCCACACCTCCAGAGGTGATCGCTCTGATCTTTCTGAAAGAGGTGTTCCTTTCCCACAGATGTTATGTCCTCCTGGAACCTCTCTGGGCCTCAGTGCAACTTACATCATGAAAAATAACTCAAGAGAAAATGAGTGACCTCTTTGCCTCTTACTCCATCTTGAGAGTCTAGTATCTGAGGAAAGTGGCAGTAACCTTCATTACCATATTTACCGCATTTAGAGCCTGGCTTAAGAATAGTAAGCCATACAGTTTATCAAATACAACATCTTAAAATTTGCTGGTAACTTTCCACAGAGTGATACATTTGGTGAAAATTAATAATAATAACAACTATAATGGTTCACTGAGCACATACTGAGTCTGAAATATTTACGAGGTCATTTAAAATGTCATTTACTTTTTCTAAAATGAGGAAGGCATGCATTATTTTCTCTAATTTACAAAGAAGCAGGTTTCTTTATGGTCTCATATAATCTTGGTCATAGCCTTTGAGATTGCTTTTCTTCTGATCCCCATAACAGATGAGAAAACTAAAGCTCAGAGGAAGCCTAACACAGTCAGACACCCAGGCTTCAGATCTGGGCCGCTGAAGCCCATGTCCACCAAGAAAACAGCCACCATTTACTGAGAGCTCATCAGGCCCATCCTGCGCCAAGTGTGAGCTGGCTCAAGCTGGTAGCAGTTAAGCAATGCACCTCTGCTGTCTCAGTGTTGCAGGCCTATAATCCCAGCACTCAGGGAGGCCCAGGCAGAAGAACAGCAGGCTCAAGCCCAGCCTGGGCAATCTAGTTACTTAGGAGACCCTGTCTCAAAATAAAAAATAAAAATGGTCTGAGGATGCTCACTGTGAAGGCCATGGCGCTGGACTCGATCCCCAATATCACACACACACAGCAATACTCTCTGGAGAGTCAGTAAGGTCTAGAGAATAGTAGATAAGCCTTTTCCCTGCTCATTACCTACTTTTCCCACTGAAAAAAAAGAATGATATCTGCCTGCATCTGTGTGACCTTGGGCAAGTTTCTTAACCTCTCCGAGCAGCAGGGTGCTTGGACCACAGGATGTTCCTGTCACCTCATCATGCTGTGTGATGACACACCCCCTTTCACTGTTGCTGTGTCCTCTTGGGGAGCCTAAGTGCGTGCTGTGGTGGTAGGGACCCCAGGCGTGGAGCAGCCCTGACTCAGGCTGAGCTGTCCCTTTCCAGAGATCCCCCCCCCCCCCCCCCCCCCCCCCCCCCCCCCCCCCCCACACACACACACATTCCTGGCATGGTCCGCAGCTGGCCGCGGTACTTCACTGATGCTGATGAAGCCTCTGGCATCTGCCAAATCCAGGAAGCAGCTTTGCTGCTCACTGCTGTTTCTCCCCCAGTCTCCCACCTCCTCTGCTGGCCTGAGTGCTGAGGCCAGCGCTGAATCTGCCCCCGTTTCCTCCAGGATGGGCACTGGCGGAGCCTTCTGCACTGGAGACAGAATAGTCCCACGCCAGCCTGGACTTCTGCCACCAAGGAGACTGAGTCACTTGGTTACTGCTAGCCCGAGGATGGGAGATGTCAGCAGGAGGAAGTGCGCCTTGGATGGAGAGCCAAGCATGGGCTCCACAGAAGTGCCCTGTACTGCCCTCAGCCATCCTGTCACCCAGGATGCAGGCTGCGGGATTTGGAGCTGGGCCAGGGGAAATTGGTCGTTCTACACATGGTCATTTAATTTTGCCCTACCCACAACCTTATTGCCATATCCCCTTTTGTCAGAGGTCAAACTCAGGGATGAGTGTTTATCCAAGGGCACATAGAGCCATGTGGACCGGAGGCTGCTCAGTGACAAAGCCAGCACCCGGGAGCTGCTTCTCTTCCCCTGTCTTTGTCACCTCCCCCACTCTGCCCTCCAATGAGTTGAGATTTTCCAGAGGATTAAATAGCACAGCACGTGTACACAGTACGTGTTCTGCTCTGTAAACCATGCTGTCCTGCCTTCCTGGAGTGTTTGCCCCTGGAAATATACTGCCTGGTGTTCAGGACTAGCCGGTGGCTTTTCAGTATCATGTCTAGTTCTCTGCTGGGCTAAGCCTTCCTTTCTTCCCTTTCTCTCTCCTCTACTCTCCTTCCCTTCCCTCTTCTCTCATCTCTTCCTTCCTTCCTACCTTCCTCTTATGTCTGTCTTTTAAAACAAACGCTGGTGCTATTTTGAGCACTTGGTAAATATGTACTAATTTAGTGTCATTGTCACTGCGGGATGGAGGTGCTTTTATTACCATGAGCATCCTATTCTGCAAATAGGTGAACAGGCACAGCGGCTTACTTACCTGCACAGGAACATAGCTTATCTTGGGCAGGACAGCCATTTGGAAGTGGACAGTCCAACTCTTGAGTCATGGCCACCGACCCTGTGGAGGCAAGGATGGCTTCCGGCAGCACTTTCAGACCTTCGGTCCACTGACCTCATATACTTTCCAAAGTACGTTACCACCTCTTGTGTCATCTCATTTGGTCCTTACCGCCATCTGCAAAGTGTGGATGGTTATTCCTGTTTACCACAGAGCAACCTATGCTCAGAGAACTTGGGCAACTTGCTTAAGGCCACATAGCTGGTAGATAGAGGTTCAGAGCCCGATCAGCCTGTGACTCTGAATTCCTACGGAGGAGGCTGGTGCTGAGGAAGTGGAGCTGTGCAGAATGAGCTACCAGTGCTCAGAAAGTTTTGAGCAGGGAAAAAATGCTCTGTGTGCTCATATTTTCATTCCTAAGAGTTGGAAAGGAACTCGTGTGTGTGTGTGTGTGTGTGTGTGTGTGTGTGTGTGTGTGTGTGTGTTGTAAGGATTCCTTGGACCTTGAGAACCTTGTGAAAACCTATCTAGCAGCATCCTTCCTTCCCCCCTGATTTTGAGGTGCTATATAATTTAAGGAAACATAGTCCACATGTTTTATTATTCGTACTTCTACCAGTAAAAAAAATTCTCAATTCTTTGAGGAAATTTTGATGGTCTGGTAATTATTTTTGTTGTTTGTTTTTGAGTTTTGAGGGCAGAGAGAAAGAAGTTTTCTTCCTTTGGCGATTTTCTTTTTCCAACTTTTAATTTCCTGGAAGAGCACATCATGTCATTTGATGAGGAGCAAGCGAGTGGCCACTAGAATACTTTGCCTTCACCTGTTGATTTTTAATGGACTGATAAACCCAGGAAGGTAGTTTCCAACCGCAGTGCTCCCCAGGGCCAGAGTGGGGGTGGTGAATGTCTGTGGAATGTGGAATTCCTGCCTAGGATTGGACTTCACACCTATCTTCTTACCTGGGGCTTACGGCAGCCTGGGGCAGAGGCACCAGCAGCCCCGCTGTGTGGAAGAGCCGGGCACAGCAATTTCATGGTGGCCTTAGAGCTGTTCCCATTTTGCGAAATGACTGTGGATGCTCTAAGAATTGAATTGTTCCAAGTTTTTATGACTAATACTTTCATTGCCTGCACCCATTACATTCTCATCACTCTGGAGAGAAGAAAATGGTGCCACCATACCCACCATAGCTTCCTGGGGTGAGGAGGAGAGCATCCGGAGGCCGAGGCTGGGGCAGGAGGGTGGGCCGAGGCCTGGTGCAGACCGACTGAGAAGGAGGAAGGGCTGGAAGACAGACAGCAAATTGCTTCTGGATGGAATTTTCCAGACAGGGCCCCAGTAGAGAACAAACGTGCCTTCTGATTTTTCACTCTAATTGTTATTGACCTTTAGTGAGATGAGCAAAATTACTCTCCAGTAGCCCTCCGCCCCCACCCCTTGTTACAAAATTGTTTTCCCTGACTTTTTGAAAATGAGGTTTGGCAAGCCTAGCCTTGACAGCCAGCCACCCGCCTAACTGTGGGAAAACAATGCATCTTCTTATGGGCCCGAATGGAGCGTTGGTAATTAATCCATTGATCCCAGTAGAAAACCCTATTGTATCAGTGCTGGCCAGGAGATGGCTGTATCCTGGCCCTCCCACCCCAGACAGAATGTGCATTGAAGTCAGCCCCCAAATTGATGGCAGGATATGGCCCTAAAAGCCTCCAAATTAAAGGGGCTTAGTAAAAAGTCAACTGTGGAAACTATGGGGGCAGGGGCAGTCAGGAGATGTGGGGGTCGCGGTTCGCCTCTGGGGTCTGTGGGTAAGAGCAGGGCGGCAGGATCTGGTTGTGTCTGGAGTCCCACAGTTGTAAAGGGTTTCGGTTGCTGTTGTTGATTCTGGCCATTCCTTAGTTTGTGCCCCAGCTCCAGACTCTAAGCTGTCGAGCTTGTGAGTTGTTAGGCCTTTTCTGATCATATTGCTGCAAATAAAGCATAGGGCCTCTCGGAACCACCCCCTCTATTTCACCTCACTTCATTCTCCAACGACCTGGTGGGGAAGGTGAAGTATGTTATGAGGAGTTCTTCCCATCTGCCTGTACTGCTGTTGGTTGGGTCCTTTTGCTGCTCAATAATCCTTCTAGAAGTTTCCTCTAATAAGATGAAATCTGCCAGCCCCTCTGGTAAACAGCTTGTCCTGTCTTCGGTCCTCTCTGCCCTTTCGTTCTGCCTTTCTTCCAAAGCAAACCATAAATAAAATAAAAAATAGCCAATTCATGGGATTGATGGGTCATCTGTAGTCTGAACCGTTGAACATCAGAGTCCGAGGGAGCCACGGTGTTCAGGCTGGATGTGAGGCCGTTGGAGCCAGCTGTTTCAAAGGCTCCACGGGGGCTTCTTCCCCTTGGAGCCTGTGGAGTGCGGTGGGGCAGCCATAGCTGCCAGCCTGCTCTCGCCCAGACCAGAAGAGACGGCTCTGGATGGCCACCACAGGACAGAGGCTCTTCTGTGGGGTGGACTGCATTGCAGAAGACACTGAGAACCGCGTGGGCAGAGTCACTTTCTAAAAAATGCAGGGGCCAGGAGGCAAAAGCAGGGCTTCCCAGGCACGCCTGCGCTCCTCACCTCCGCCCTGTCTCAGGGCAGCTGAGGCGCTGAGGGCAGTGCAAATGAGATAGCAGCCTCCTTCCACTTTCCTCCCTGGCTGGCTCTCACAGTTGCCCTGGACACAAAGCGCAACCGGAAAAGAGCTCTGTCTTTTGTTTTCTCACACGCCTTTTCCCAAGATTGCAAAGGTTTATCTAGATGCCTACATTCTCACTGAGGGGTTAGATGGGGCTGGGAGTCGAATGTTGCTTGCAGGGGATGGAGCAACACTAAGAGTGTTTATGTCCAATCCTGGAGACCTGGTTAGGAAAGTATTTTTAACAAACAAAAGGAAGGGTAACTGTGCTCTCACAAAATGTGGGCTCCTGGTCAGGGGAACCTTTGCCCTGCGATTCTGTTCCCACAGTGGACATGCCCAGACTCGGTGGGAGATGAAAGGGACTCTTTCTCCACTTCCGCCTATTGTCTGCCTTTGCTCCCCACTTTGTCACCGTCATATTTGTTATGGAATTGCATTCTTGGGAGGTCCCCCCCCCCCCCCAACAACCGAAAGAGCTGGCAAAGCCAAGCAGGAAAGACCTGTGGGTTGTTCCTGTCCTGTGTCTTGGCATGGCCCGCTGCTTCCGGCCAGCCAGCTTGGGCTCAGAGGAGGCAAACGGGAAAGCATGCGTTGAGGTGAAAGACGGAGCAGCTGCGCAGGGGCAGGAGGGGCTGGGCTCTGTTGGGAGACACTGGGAGGACTGACTTTAAAGACCAGGGAACCAGAAGACCTGAACACAAATCCTAACTACTTTCTTTCCTAGTAGCATGACCTTGAGCAAGATACTTAGTGTCTCTGACCTACACCAAGTTCATGCACGAGAACAGGAATTCTGCCTATACTGTGCGCGTTCCTGTGGAAACATAAACGTCTAGGAGATGCAAAGGTGCTGGCACATGGTAACTTCCAAATACGCCTTCTTCTCTCTTCTCCTTCCTGGTACAGTCCTTTCACCCACATAGTCTACATTGGGAGAAAGATAGAAATGGTCTAAATAGGATATTTTAAGCACTAGTAGTTTAATTTAAACAACATAGAATTGTGTTTATTTGGTTTTATGTATATTTTGGAGCAAAAATTTGTAAGGTAAGAAAAGACTATTTCATGGGGTGTCTGCATGCATGAGTTTTCAACATGACTCTGTGTCTTAGGCAGGGCACTGTAAATTCAGTCCTTCACTTGTGAAGCATCTGTTTCTCCCTAGGTACTGCCTGAATATTGCCCTGCACAATCTCCACAGCCATCTCATGAACTGGGAATTGGTATCCCACTTACCATGTAAGGAATTAAGGCTTAGTGAATTGGCCAGTGGTTGACTTAGTATTTTAATTCTGCTTTTTTTGGTTCCAAAGCCACTCCTACTGCCACTGAATTTCCAAAGCCCCTGTGCTCTCTAGTGCTGATGTTAGTGTTCAGCACACACAACCTTGCAATCACTCGTGTACGTGGCCCAGGAGTTACCATAGCTGGGCACTATTCTAAATGGGGTTGGGCATGGGAATGCCAGATTGTAGAAGGTGGTTTCTACCAGTTGTCTCAAATGTTTGAATTTCAGATATTTTTTAAACCTGTAAATGGAAATACTAATATTTCCCTCAAACTTTGGGCAGATTACATGAAAAACGTATGGAAAGTGCCCAGAATGTGCTTGGCATATGGCAGGTGCTCTTATGAGAGTCTTAGAACACCTGGACTGGGAGGAGAATGGTGATTTCAAGAGTTAGAGGCAGGGTCAGAAAAACCAATGAAGGACAGCACTGAGTCCTTCCTACCTGTCATTCCCAGGAGCTGTTATCACCCCAGGGCCTCACGGCAGAGCGAAAGGCAGTTATGGAACCAGCAAAAGGGACCAGATAAAGGAGTGGTAGTCTTTCGTAGGAAAAAGTCAGTAAATCCAGAACTACGATGGAGTAGGAGCTGTAGGGGCTGGGGCTTAACTTCGTTCTCCCTGTGTCTGATGTGCTGGTGGTTCTACTGGCCAAACTTACTTGGGAGCTACAGGCAGGGACCCACTGATGTCCACTACATTTGGAGCCCAGAGCTGACGCAGACGTGTAGGAAGTAGACCTGGACGGGCAAGAAGAATGCCCCTGTAGAGTATTCTGTAAATACGAGTCCAGATTCCCATTCTGAAGTTGCGTGCAGCTCTGCAGGAGGGGGTCACCCTGTCACACAGCACAGAACAGGTGTGACGAGTCCATTGCAGTGGGTTTGAGCTGGGCCTGGTACCTCTTTCTGTTTGTCACAGGCTTCAGTGGTTCCCCAGTGTCTTACACAGCCCGGGCCCTTCTGGGCCGGCAACATGAACCCTTTACACAGAGGTTTGGGTTGTCTGTGCTCCTCTCACCTGATGGGACGGCCAAATTATCTTCATGGCTGACAGTCCCCTTCTTAAACACCTCTGTGCCCCTGTCCTCTGGGCACAGTGCTTCCTACAGCAAGGCAGTCCTGCCCTCCCCCTCCCCCGTTCTTCCCCAGCATTCTGTCCACAGGCTGCCTGCTCAGGGAAGCTGAGCTCCTCCCGCCTGCAGATGGTCCTTGCTTGCCCACGCAAGGTGTGTGTCAGTCAGACATCTCCTTCAACACACATCTGTGGAGTGTCTGCTGTAGCCCCTAGGAAAGGGATGCAACAAGAAGGAGATCCAGTTCCTGCTCTTAAGAAATTTCTCTGATTCCTGGGGTTAGAATGCTCCTCTCACATGCCTGCCCGTGCCCTGGATTGTGAGTGTCCTGAGGACAGGAAATCTGCTGAATTCTCTTTGCTATCAATGCTCAGCATCCATGTGGCACAGAATTCTTTCAGAAAATGTGGAGCTATAGAAGAAACAGGAAGGAGGGAGGAAGAAAATGGAAAAGAAGAAATGAATTAACTGATTCCACAGCCACTCATCATGTGCCTAAAATGAGCTCAAGCTACAATGTGCATGCGTGCACGTGTGTGAGTTTGTGTGTGTGTGTGTGTGTGTGTGTGTGTGTGTGTGTGTGTGTGTGCGTGCACCTGCGCTGTCACATGCATGAAGACTGAGGGATTGGTAAATATCTGCAGAGCTTAGGGTACAAATCAGAGAATGCCCATTTTGAGCAGGTTTCAAATTTGAAATATCCTGATCCCGGAGAAGTGGGAAGGCATTTGTCTAAATGTCCTTCTGAGTTGGGTGGTGGTTAGAGGAACTCTTCAAACAATTTTTGAAAGCAGGTGATTTTTGCAATTGAGGCCTTGAAGGCATATGGTATTTGGATGATATAATTTCTTTAATTGAAAGTGTTATCTTGACCAGAGAGTTTTGCAAACCCCCCAAACAAAGACATCTGCTGCTGTTTTTGTTCTTTTTTCCAGCAAACAATCTGGTGGTGAAAAATAGGAATGACTAAACACAACACCAGGGAATATTGTGGATTTGAAAAACAAACCCCTATGTCTTTAAGAGGGGGATGGTCAATCACGGTACAAAGCAGGCAGCTTCTGAACAGAATCTTCTGTGAGATCTTGAGTTGCTATAACTCAACTTCTTTTTATATCAATAATTCTTAACACAAAACTAACCAGATGAGCTCGTAGAGAATTTAGTGCGCGTTTCTGTGGCCCATGGTCTAGACTGCTAACTCCATACAGTTGGTGCTTTGCCTGAGTCGTTAGGCCAGATCATCCATCTGCCTAGAAATCTCCTAATGTCGCACCAGACCTCTAACTCAGAGGATCAACGTTGATCTCATCAGCCCCATGGCTTCTGTATCTCCTCCTGAATTCTCTATGTGGGGAGTATCTCATCAAGTCAGAAAACCCACGGGCTGTATCTCTCCAGGAACCTGCACAAGCTAAAGTCTAGACCTGTTGCTTCTCCTGTGAAAGATTCTCTACTTAGCCGTCTCTTCTCCCGTATAATCCCTCTTAGATCACAGCATGAGTCTTTTCCTTTCTCCAGCCCTGTTTTCAATCTCGACCCTGACCAAAGGCAGGAAGCAGAGGTCGCCACTCATGGTTCAAATGAGGAGATCTTAATAAAGTGACTACACAGACAGGTGAGGGCAGGGTTCGTGAAGCAAGCAAAAGAAGCCGAAGCACTCAGAATAGCTGTTGTCAACTCCAGGACCGGAGTGACAATGGAGAGAAAAGAGCTACTGAAGCCCAGTGAAACTAGAACCTCAGAGGAAGGGCTGTCTGGGGGAAATCCCAGAGTTGGGTGTGGATCAGGAATGGCACAGGCAAAAGAGATCACATGACACTCCCTTTGACTACCTTCTCCCTGCTGATGCTTCCCATGGAAACGCCCCAGGAGCCCAGCTCACCAGAGCCCGGAAAATACAGTCTGCAAGGGTCAGCCTTCCAGGGCTCAGCGCAGGGCAGAAGAGGGCTGAGAATGGGTCTGGGGTTGTTGGGACAGTGCGTAGCCATTTCTTCCCCCAGTCCAACTACACTGATAAGTGAATGCTGTACCAAAACCCTGGTGATGTCTCTCCTCAGCCTGAACAGCTCTAGAAACTCCCGTGCTATGCTCAAAATCAAGTCACAGCTGCCTAGGCTGGCATTGAGTCCTCCTGTTAACCTCCAGCCCCATCTCTCACCACCTGTGGTCCCTACTCGACACCCAATTCTGAAATCAATATGGCTCTCACAAGTGAATAATATGTACATCATAAATTTCCTCCCCTTCAACCTCAAACTTTTAAATCAGTGGTGATTCTTAAAATTAATAGCATCTTAGGATTTAAGAATACTATAATTATTTGATACACAAATTGCTCTTGGCACTCAGTCAGGTACATGTAAAATGTTGCATAAACGCTCACTAACTTTTGGTTTGGCCACATCTAGGAGTAAGAGTTGGCGTCTGCATTTGAAACAAATGTTGGATACAGCAATCATTCTTAGTTGGTAGCTTTAACCTACCATAGAGATAAAGAAACTTAAGCTCTGAAAGACAGGCTGCTGCTTGACCATGGTCAACAGCTGGTCAGTTGCTGAACAGGGGCTCATGCTCTTTCTATGGTACCAAACTGATAATTGGTGCCTGATGTAAAGACCAAAAGTTACCCTTTCAAGGAAAACACCTTAGGTTCTCCCCTCCAGGTAATGCTGCTCTGTCTCCTCATCTCTCTAACACTTTATCTGTGACAAATTATTGTGTTATTGGAAAACCCATGATGTATGGAGTTTGTGCCAACATATCTCATCCAAGCTCCAGTAATTTTTGGCAGGTAATCAAACTTGTGTGTAGTCTTGTGTTTGGTGATGGAACACAACTCCTTGATGATTAACAAACTCTGGACATTTCTGGATGATGGATTAATTCAAACTCTCCAGTTGCCAACAGTACACATTCAAATTGGTTGTTTGATCCCTTGGTAGGAATTTGAAAAACACAACTCCTTTAAAATACCACCACACTGACAGTATAGTATAACCTTCCTCAAGTGAATGTCTGCTTTTGATGATGTTTGACATGAATTATCACATTGCGACCAAGATTGTTTACACACCACATTGTTGTAAATAATCCACTTCTCATCACCAGCTACCAGTTGCATTAAAAAAGAATTATTTTCTTCATGTTCAAAAGGCATATCGCAGATGTTTATACATTCTGTCAATGAACTTTTTTTAAGTTTACGAGGAACCCAAATATCAAGTTTGCTTACATATCCTAGCTTCTTTAGCTGGTCATGAATGCTTGACTGATGGATGTTCAATGTTCCTACAATCTCTCATGCTATGTAATATGGGTTTGACTCAATCAGTATCTTTATTTTGTTGTCATCAACCTCCTTGACCAAGGAGTATCACTGAAATCAAAATGACTAGCATAAAATTTCATGAGCCATCATTAGCACTGATATCTTGCAGGGCACTGTCACCATAAACTGTACACAGCTTTTCACTAATTTGGCATCTTTCCCTATACAGAAGTAAAACAGTAAAATATGGCGTAAGTGCACAGTTTTGTGTTCCATCTTCAACTTGTTGTAAATCTCCAAAACTCAACCAGATCACTCAGTTTTTAACGAATTAAGCTAGAACTGTCAGCTGTCAAGTGACATAGCAATAACACATGCAACAGACTCTGGAACTTCCAAAAATGGACTACTGCTATCTGTTGTAAAATGTGTCATGACTTTTTCAACAGCCCGGTAATAGCCTTAATGCTTCAAGTCTCAAATTATGGTATTTTATGAAGGTTTGATTTCCACCATTTAAGACCAGTTCCTTGGGAAGCAATTAAGGAACCAGCCTCTACCAGAGGAAATTGACAACTTGCTCCTTCCTTTGTGAAAATGTGAGATCATGTGAAACATAATTTTGGCTTTAACACCTGGTTTAATTTGGGATAAACAGGGAGAGTCTGATCGCAGTAGAACTCCTACCAGTCTATAGTCTACATATTGTTTTTCAATGCTTCCTACCTTAATAGAATTATTTACTAGAAGTAATGTAGACCCCACACAGATAGTAAAGATTTAGGGTTGCAATTATAGACCTACAGTTATAACAAAATACTCATTTTCTCTGAGTGCAATGGAATATTATCATTAAGAGTAACAAAAGCCAGTTGAACCCACTAGTGCTGGTCTGGAATCCCTGCATTCTGGGAGCCTGAGAAGGAGGATCAGAAATTCAAGCCCAGCCTGGGCAACGTACCTACTTAGTGAGACTCTGTCTCAAAAATCAAAAGTAAAATAGTCCGGGGATATCAGTCAGTGTGAAGGTCCTCTCAGTCTCCCATATCAAAAAGGAAAAAAAAAAAAAAAAAAAAAAAA
>PVKB01005119.1:89891-109574 GCA_004027205.1 Ctenodactylus gundi | reverse complement strand
GAGTAGGGGTTCTGGCACATTCTAAGAATTTTATCTGTATACACTAGCACTTACAATATGCCTTGTGAAGTAATACTGTCATTCACAATTTGCATAGAGAAAATTGAGTCATTGAGAGATTAATTTGTTAAGTCACTTCGCCTTAATGATAAAATTAGATTTGAACTTGAAGTGCAGCCTCTAGAATCCCAACATTAGCTTCGCTGTTATGACAGTTCTGATTGACCCACACTAGATAGATAAAAGAATCAACGAAATAAGTTGGTTGTCAAAACTAATATCCCACCATGTGTTTAAATATCTTCTGCATCTATATTGCTAACCAATTAAATATCTCTGGAACAAGAAACTTCCTGTCAAGTAAATACATACATTTTATACAATTAGGTAATATTTGGCTATTATTTTTGTCCCAAATGTCCAAATGACTTACAAAATTTATTTTATAAATAGTGGCTGCCAATCTCTATTCTTATTAGTTAAGTGAAAAATGCCAACAATATGCTCTTTTGTTCAACTGGTCTCATGCATACAACCTTACTCATGGTGATCAAAATTGTGTTTTATTATTTGATAAAAACCATTTGTCCCAAAAACCTCAAAGTCTCCATGTGCATCGAATAGCATGTGTGCAGTTTGGAACAACGTTATTATTAAAAGATTTAGTGAAGATCTGAGTTTCACAAAGAAAATAACATGCTTCAGAATGAGAACTCTACCTGAAATGTGAGGTCATCTGTGAATTTGTGGCAATGAGATAAAGCCACAGCACAACATGGAGCATTCATGATTACAGGGCATTTTTTTTTATCATAGCAAAGTTCTGTAACACTAAGCAAATGTTAGCTGTCTCATTATTCAAACTGAGTGAGAAATATGTCTTTGCATAAATCTCTTCTCCAGAAAGCAAGTATACTTACTAGAATAAGTATGTTGCTTTATTAGAGTGAACAGGTTGAATAATATGCTCTGTCTCAAATCTCTCAGATCTCTAATCTGGGCACCACACACCTGAATTTTATATCTAATCTTGTTATTTCAGGGCTTAAAACTTTCAAGAGAAGCTTGATTTTTTGAAAGGACAGCATCATCTTAAATATGTAAATCAAAAACTGTTGCTTTTAGCTCTTTCTCAATGTCTTATTATCTAAATACCCCACAGAGTGTTTTCCCCATTTTCAGATAGATAATAGATCGAATAGATAGATAATAGATAATAGATAGAATTAAGTTATTTAATTCTCCTGAAGAATGCCAAGCAAGCTTGTGTGGCTACTCTGAGTAGTCAAGTAGTTAAATAGAAATTTTTGTAAGCTGTAACTTATAGCCAGGATTATAAAACTATTCATCTAAAAGGATGGAAAGGAATAAGAAATTCAAATGTACAAACAAAACGTTGAAGCACTCATCACATTGAAAAACTTTTGAATATTTGAATTTTTTAACTAATTAGCTAACAATATCTGAAATAAAGGTAATAAATCACCACCCTAGGTTATTCGTGTCAAAGTGATCTATGAGGCTATCATCTAAAATTTGCCTATCAATAAGGTTGAGCATAGAGAGGCTATGTCTAAGTATTTTGGTTTAGATCTTGAATGTCTCACAAAAGTCTCATGTGTTTTAATGTTATATTGTCTGTGGAACCGTGTGCTGTTGGGAAATTGGGACTTAGTCTGGAGGAGTGGATTACAGGCATGTAAACTGTATTACAGGCAGGTAGTGGGGGGTTTTCACGCCTTCCACACCTGGATCCAGGAGGGGCTAATCACTGGGCGGAGATGTGGAAGGATATATAAGCTGCTTCCTGCCTTCCTTGGGGGACTAGGACTGGGACTAGGACTTAGTCTCAACTAGTCTCAACTTGCCTTCCTGTCTGTCATGTCCTGAGAAGCTGCCTCCACCTCTTTCTCTGCCATGTACTTCCACTGTTGTCAGCAGCCCTGGAATCGACTGTGAGCAAAAATAAACCTTTCCTTCCCTAAATTTGTGGATGTTGGGTATTGAATCACAACAATGAAAAAGTAACTGAAGCATTAAGATTAATTTATATGAGTTATTTTATATATTTTGCCCTTTTTTTCTTTTACAGAAGAATTTTTATTATAGGAAAACTATGTCCATGGAGTAAGTTACAAATATGTTTTTCTCATTTGTTCTTCTTTTAGGTTGTTTTTTTTTTTCGTGATTTTTGTGAATTTTTATGTGCTGAAATTTATCATGTTTCTTTTTAACTTCTGGGTTTTGAATTATGTTTGAAATATATTTTAATATCAGCATTAGAAGGTTTTTCTCAAGTTTTCTTCTAGTGCTTTTACAGTTATATTTCATACTCAAATCTCTATTCTCTCTTTTTTTAAATTTTATGATCTAGGAAAAGGTTTGGTAAATTGAAGTCCATAGCCCAAGTACCATTCAGAGAAAGCTAAATCCTTCTATCCCAATGATTTTATGTATTTGTGTAGCTGTTTTCACACTAAAATAGCAAAATTTAATAGAAAGAGAGAAACTTACAAAATTGAAAATATTTACTATTTCTTCCTAGATGTGAAGTGTTCTGACTTCTAAAATACATAATAAAAATACTATTTTTAGTATTAATTTAAACACTATGTCATCTTTTATTCACTGGTTGGAAAGTGACCACCATAATGTATTAAATCTTTAAAGATTTTTAGAAAGGAAAGCCAAGTAGGCTAACAACGAAGCCCAATAATTGAATAGAGAAAATTAATAGATCATTTTATTTATGTTAGATTCACCATTCTCCAGCTGTTTCTTCTAGAACTCTTGCTTAAGTTCCATGAAAATGTCACAAGGTTCAAAATTTATATTATTCTAATATAAGATTAATATGTGCCATGGTGACATGGTTGCTTCTTCCTGTAGTTTGCTAAAAAGAAATCAGTGGATATACTTGCAGCAAAGGTTCATGGTGAGAGGCATCCGTCTGAACTGAGGTCTAGTGCGTCATCATTAGTACAATGAAGCAGTCATTCCTCTAAGCAAACACCGATTTTCTAAGCAGCAACCATCTCACTGATTTGATTAAAACAACAGAAACTTGCGAGTCTTCCTCCAGCTGTTTGCCATGCCACCTCGCTGTGACTGTGACTAGAACGTGTAGACTTGGAGGTAGATTCAGACCATCATGACACATCAGATTTATTTTCCAGTGTAAAGATGCTTTTCATAAGTCACTTCAGGTAAAAATAAAATGGAGAGAAGACATACACGTATTAAAATAATAGATCCTTAAATTAATTAATCATCAATAAATTCACAATGATGTCACTACTGGTGACCAAAAATTCCATTCCAAGGTTCTAGTCATAAGACTAAGTATCTAGAGACTCAATGATGAGCATTTGGACTTGGAACTATGTGGAATTAGATATTTTCTTAATTCAAACCCTACCAATGACTTTTTGGTAATCATTAAACTGATCTGAATTCAACGTTACAAACGCAAAGGACCGTGTTAACCAAGTGAAACGGATACATGTCCATGTTGGACCCACTTCCTCTTCTACATAAATTAAAGGGAAAAAAAACATTATTTTTAAATTTTTAATTCCTTAAAAAGTTAACATTTGAGCGCTTCTTTGTATTTTAGCTGTGACAACTCATTCATTTGCAAAGAAGTCCTAATCACCTGGGCAAACTAATGCATGCTTAAACGATGCCTAGGCATCCACTAATGGCCAACACAGAGAGAAAAACGGAAGGCTGATAAGCTAACTGTCACAATAAGGGACCAAACGGAGACCCGCTATGTCAAGGGAAACACAGCTCTTCACAGGAACAGTTAAATCTCTGTCGTTTTCAGATAGCCCAGGAAGTTTTAAATGGCCGCTTATTGTGAGGAACTCATTTCGAGTTCGTTTGAAAGGCAAAACATCTGAAGGTGCAGTGGCCTTTCCACCTCTCAGGAACTTTGATTGGGCCCCGACAGCGAAGGAAAATGCAGCGACCGGAGTCTCCAGCATAGCTTCTATAGCACCCCGGGGTCCTTTGGAAAGGACTTGTCCAACCTCAATGGAGGAAGAGTTAGAACAGTTACTACTCAAGGCAGGGGTCTGAGATAAACGACCTCCGGAGTCCTCCCTCAGCCTCATGGGTCTTTGATTTTGAACTGACGAAGTGCAAGCCGACTTTAACTAGGTCATTCAAAGAGCTCACATCCTGGCGTGTAGTTGGCCTTCACTACTTAATATGGCGCAAAGAGTACGAGAGAAGGGAGCACTAGCGAGGGAGAGAGAAAGCTAACAATAGACGGCTTAGCAAAAACCTCTTACTTTCTTCATATATTCATGTTTTCCAAGAGTCTCTGTCAAACTCCGGGGAGCTGTTTATGTAGGTAACAGCACTGATAATCCTGAATAATATTACAAGTTTATGGTACCTGCGTCACAAAACATCTATGAAAACAAGTAGATATGTCTTCCTGTCTCTAATTGGTGAAAAGCAGGCAGTATTTGAATCCATGTTACCTTAAATACTTGCATTGTAACCTCTAATTATACAGTTGGATATTTAAACGCATGGGTCTAATTAGTTCTGGAGAGTTAGTGATTCTAAATTTCCACTGCTTCGAAGTTCCTTTTGTTTCTCTGTCCTTTAACTTGAGTTCTACCGTCATTTATAAGGTAGAAAAAAAGTCAGATGTTACCATAGGCCATTGGTATTTTGTAACTTCAGTGACCTAAAAATGTTGTTTTTCTGATGTCTTGTGTAATGTGAAGAAATTTTAAGTCACAAGGTACTTGTGTTCATCTAACCTGCTCTTGTAGATAGCAATCAAAGAATTGAGTTCATTTCACGGACGTTCCCATCTCATCTACCAAAGTCATTTTCTTCCACCTAATGCAGCCTTTATTTAATTTCTAATGGGCTATTTTACAAACATAATTTCTTTTCAAAGAGGATTAGGAAATATTCTTCCATTAATCTTCACAAAAGATAGAGGTGTTCATCCCACGTACTATGGGCAGCTATTAGAGGTGATTATTTTGTGGCCAAAAAAAAAAATGATTTTAAAAGGAAATATGTAGGCATTGCTTCTTTTACTTTCCTCTTGTTGTGGGTCAGTGGAGGGACAGTTGGCTGGAATTTGGGCTGTTCTCAGTACAAAATTAATTTCCCTGGCCTCATTAGAGCACTAATTTGAGAGACTGGAGCTCTGGATCATTTTAATCTCAATTATTAGATTCACCTAGAATACTCTTTCAGGCATCAATTATCAGATTCATGTAGAATACCCCTTCAGGCACACCATTAATTTAAATGTTGTGACTGACACCAGGCTTGCTCTTGAGATATGATCTTGTATTGTACCACACTGTATGCATGTGTGCCTTGGTTGGATTGGGAGTGCAAGACTCCCTCACCTAAGCTAAAGCAAAACATATGCTACATTGGACCACACTCACACAATCTAATAAATATACAACATTATATATTTAATTTCAGAAAAATGTTTCCTTATAAATATCATGGAGAAAAGCAAATATGGTCATTTCAATCTTTTGCTTTTATTTTCTAGAAGAATGTAACTTTCACAAAAGGAATTATGCAATTTTTTACTTTGAATGAGATCATGCAAGCAAGATTTACTTAGTGACAGAATCCATTACATCAAATACTCCCAAATTAGTGGAACTTTTCACTGATTCTCTGTTCTCATTTCTTACATGTGGAATATTATTCCTCAGAATCCTAAATTCCATTAGTTAATGATAGTGAAATAGCAAAACTGAAAAAAGATTTTGTCCCATGATGGGCATTTATAAATACATCTAGAGCATTGGAATAAAGACTTCAAGACAACAGCTGTGGAAATCGGCCAAGTCCAATTAAGTAACGTTGAATATATTAAAGAAAGTTATCGCCCTAACTAAATTTATCATTAGCTAATTTTAATTCAAAATTACATAACTCATTTAGAATCTATCACAAGTCAGACAATAGCTATATTTTCTCTTGAATGAAATCAAAGTAAATATATACCTATCCAAAAACATTTAGTTATTTTTAGATTTTTTTCTAGGTGTCATATAAATGTTGCTTCATTTTTTGTGTGAATGTTTCTATAATACTCAGCAGATACTTCCTCATGAAAACCATTTTCTCAAGTAAAAAGATCCCTAAAGAAACATGATACGGGTTTAGTGAGACTGCCAAAAGAGAACAAAATCATTTTGTTATTATATTAATTAAAAAACTCACTAGAGAGCTGCAGCATTTGCATATTCAACATGAATCATTACCATGTGTCTAGGCGGAACATTTGGCAAATGCTGAAAAATTGAACACTGAGAATTTGTGATAAACCACTGTTACAACAATAGTGCTGGAATTGTGTTTTAATTCATTCTAAGTGAGACAAAGTCATAGCATATCATTCTAGACTGGCAAAGTTGATGTGTATATCTATTTCTGAACTATCCCTTAAAATTTTAATGGTATTCCAATGTGATAGTTTCTCCTCATATCAAATATGTGGCCATGTAGTAAGAAGTTCCTTCATTAACTCGTAGAAAACTGAATGGGAAAATACCAAACAAAAGTAATTTTATACAATGAATAAAGGAAATTTATACAAGTAAAGAAAGACAGTCTTATAAACAATACTGTTGTTTGAAAACGCACATGAATTTCTGAAAGGGTAAAAACGAAAACCCATACTTCATGAATACTTCAGTTTTTCTTATTCATACATGTTAATACCTGGAGAAAGAATCCTACTCCACTCTACAAAAGATATCTGTTCACCTCATGCGTATTAAAATTTACTATGCACCAGGACTTCTGCTTGGTGCTATGAATGAACATAATTGGGTAGCCAAAATTCTCAAGGAACTCAAACTTATCTCACCAGACATGTAATGAGTTTGATCTTGATGAAAAACTGTGTAGTACAAATATCACTCAAACTACTAATGAACGGGGAATAAAATTTAAGAAGCTGTCAATATGAGTAGGTACATTAGCAAGAAGAGGCTCAAAAACCCTAGTTAGTAAAAACTCTACTAAAACCCACCAGCTCATACCAAATGGGCTTAGGACATGAAGACTTACGTCACGGAATTTGAAACAGACTTACTCATACCATTCTAGGAATTCCTTCCCACCCAGCCTTTCTTGGCTGATACATATCAGTCAGCCTAATTGGAGCAAAATGCCTTCTGTGAAGTTTCAGGAATGCTCTTCCAAGTGGTAACTTTACATAATAGAATTGTTTGGCACAATGCAGATATACCCAGAAGATCAAATGGGTGGTAAAGGACTGCCTTTGATGACTGCAACTTTTCCAAAACCCCTTTCACATCTCCAAATCTTTATGGTATACCTGGACCTCTCATGCTTGTATTTAGTCTCTTGCTGGAACGCATCTGCTACTCTCCTGACAGTGTATTCTGTCCTAAGTAGACTCTTAACCTAATCTTTGCCCCCTTGATAAATTCTTTTACCTGACCAGGACACAGACCCACCATGTCCTCTAGCACCATGCTAGGCTTGCATTTAAAATAAGATCTTGGAAGAAATGGGGTTGTTCCTCATCCATCTTTGAAATCTGACCACTTTTCAGAGTAGTAAAAGAAGTTTGTTGAAATGAAGAGAGCTGAAACCATAATAATGAAATATAACTGTCATTTTTGCCATAATAAATATGAACTCCTTTAAGAAAAAAAGAATACACATAATACATGTTTGACTCCCCTGCACAGTCTCCCGGAGTTCAATATCATTTTTATGAAGTCCAAACCAGAAGTAAGAATGTTCAGTAAGTTTTAAACTTAGTAATAGTAGAATGTGTTACAAGGGTAGGGAAGATCAAAATTGGGATTACTAGAGCATTGACTTTTCTAGCATTGCTGCCTTCACTTATTCAGTAAATCTTGAGAAACTTGTTTGCATGATATTTTGTTGCTAAAATCTCCAATATGATACTAAAACTCTCTTTTCAGAGCTTGAAGCAATGTAAAGAATGATTTCAAGTAGCTTGCAAATGTTGCTAAAATTTAGTATTCTTGGATAAACTCTGGATACCTTTGATTCATACGCATTAATTAAATAAGGTAAGAATGTCTACATCAGAAATGCACAATAGGAGAAATAATAGAAATCAATTTACATTAAAATGGAGCCCTCTAGGCTCAGGAATCAAAATACCCTAGTTCATTTGGCTAGGAAAGCAACAGTCCAAGATGTATGTTTAGTTGAGATTGCTGACAAGAAAGAACCTTTAGTCATTTCCTCTCAGAACTGTTTTAGAGTCACAGAGCAGTATCATCAGTAATTCAAATTACAATTTTCTTTTTTATCAACTTCTTAAGTACCTATTGTCATTTCTTCCAAAATCCTTTGCAAATCTGAGGATTTTTTTTTTCTGACAAAGTCTTATGACTGATTTTGGAATTCAAATGCTGCATAGATCAGTAAGATGGTGACTGTAGTGACATATAAGGTTTTAATAGTGATTGGAAAATTGATTTTAAGGATACTTTTCTAAATGCATCAGTTAAAGGTAAAAACATTAAGAATGAAAAGAAAATTCTCTCTTATTGCTTTATTGAAAATGTAATGTTGAATTTTGATTAATAAGCATTAATTAAGCAATTCATTTCTCTTCTTTGGATCCCTCGTTCTTAAATACTTAGAATAATGATATAAATAATGAAGAGTGTAACACCTGGAACCATGATAGTGAGCACTAAATTATTATCTTTTCCCAAATATTTCTTTTTAATTCCTTCTACCTGAGAAGAGCGTTTATCTGTTCATTTATTTGATTGCTATTTGTTGGAATTGCCTATCACGTCAAGTTCTCTGCTAGGCTCTTGGGATTCGCCCGGGAACAAGAGGGAATTTTTCATAGCGTTTGCCAGGCAAGTTGATAACCTCACTTAAAAGAAGTAACACAAGATGTGAAACTTAATGAGCTATGAAATACCTTTGTGCTTATATTTGTCAATACCAGCTCAAAATATCAAAATTATTGTGGAGAAGCTTATTAATTAAAACTCACTTGTTTGGCCCCGTTTAAAGAAAATATTAATTATGTGACTGAGCTTCTTTATTTCTGACCTTCTGGGAACTGTGCTTATCTGGAAATAACAAACTGTGAAGGACACTGCTACTAATGAATACCTTTGTGCTTAGTTTTTATTCTAGGCACATTTATTGTCTATGGGGGGGTAATAATTAGAAAAGAGATTGTTATAAATGGCAGAAGCTGCAGAAAACACTTCACTGGATGCAAATAGTGGCCTCAGATATCTGAGGGTCACATATCCTGAGATCGAGTCAATTGTTTGTATGTACAAAGAGCACTACCAGCCACACTATTTAATCATTTTTATTGAAATCGATTTTTAGTTTTAAAAGACTATTTTTCCCCGTACTTGTTTATATCTTTAAAGATTTTTTCCTGGATAAAAATCATTTCTGTATTCCTGTCCAAGTAGATATGTACCATGATATTGATATCAGTATGCCACATGTCAATCAGTATTTCATAAACTTCTTTTCAGAATCTTCTTTTTCAATGTTGAGATTTTTCTTTTTTAAAGTACAGCTTTCAGATGACTTTTTAAATGTTTGGATTTTGAAATGTCAAGTTTTAAACAAACTTGTTCTTAGGAATGAAGCGCTAGGAATCCCTGTTAAAGAAGAATATTTTTACTGGGCTATTCATAGTTCCCCCACTGTTCCCATAGTAACTCATTCTCAGATGAACACAGAACCAGGAGGACTCATTAGTACACTGATAAATATGGCTCAATGATATTTGATAAATATTCACTCATATGAAGGAGAAGAACTTAGGAAGAGCCAATTCCTAACAAGGACTGTAAACATATTGATCTATTATTCAAAACAAGGGAAATAAACGATCAAGTAATACATATTTTTACCACATGCAGGAATATTCTTTAAATGATTTCTTTGATGACAGCAAAATTATTATTTTGTTTTAAATAAAGAAAAATATTTTCACACAGTTCCATTTAGTGGAATCTTTGGAATTCTGACAACGCCTAGGAAATCTTCAACTTATTGGAACAATTTTATAAGGACTAATCTTATGCCAGAAAATGTAGTTAATGGTTTTATGGCTATAGACAAGTGTTTGACTCAAAAAGAATACAATCTTTAGAAAAGTAAGTCTTCCAAACTCTTATTAATTTGATAGAAAATTACATAGATAATCATTTTCCACAAAAAGTAAGGATGAAAAACAGCAAAATAAATAATTTAAATAAAATCAATAGATTATTGTTATTATTGAAAAGCACCTTGATTTAGAAATACATGTCTTTATCTTCTGGTGTCATTTTAATTAATGATATTTCATTTACTTTTAGAATTAGAAACAAGAAACAAAATATTTTTAAAATATCTGTCTTTAGCCTAATCCTAATTCCAGTCTATAACTTGATATTCTGCTCATCTGGTTTCTATTTTAATTGTGAAGCGATTTTAACTGACCAAATTAATTACATAATTATAATTCAGCATAAGAGCTCTGTTTATATTTTCATGGCAATCTCTCCTGTATTTATTTTTTTTCACCTCTCCAGCAGGCTCTAGTAACCAAATGGCTTTAACATTAACATTCACTGCACATAGCTTTTCTTAAAGGAGGTCACTGAATGCCACTGATTCATAACTAACCATATATTTTATTATTTCATTTAGAATGACATATTTACACAAGAAAATCAAGTGAATTATATTTTATTTTCATAATTAGGTTTATTCCCCAAAACATCATGTACATACATCATTATTTTCTAAGTAAAATACAAGTCCATATCACTCTTTCTAGACAAAAAAGGTGACTAAATATGTTATTTAATTTTTTTGGATTTTATCAAGTGAATTGAGAGAGAATCTAGAAGCTAAAAGCTAACAGAGCTTATGAGTTTAGTAATTATTCATATATTCATATTTAGAATTATATATATATATTGAAAGAAAAGACATTTTAATACCAGAGTATTAGAAAGCACAATGTTTTACTTTTGAAACACTGAAATTCATGACTTCATTTGAACTTCATCAGATATCCTTGGGTACTGTTGAAATATTTATAAAAAATACCAAACTCAAATTTGCTTGACATACATCCTAGCCTTCTGCTAAATAAAATAAAATTTTATGTATTTTATCAACTTCATTTTTTATTATTTTGCCCAATATTCTTAGCAAAACTCAATGGTTATACTTAATGCTAAATTGCATGTCTTTCCATCCATTTTTATTAGTGTTTATATGTAAGAACTGTATACGCTTAAAGACAGAAATCGACTATTTTCACATTGTCTCTTTAACCATCATTTCTTATACAGTATCTTTAGAAGTGATGATATGTAAATAAGAACTGAGTGCAAGATTATGGTTCTATCATTATTTAACATACTAAAACATCTTAATTGTCTCTTGTATTGGAAGAGCCCTAAATTCTTCATCAGTTTAATTAGTGCATAGAGACTTGGCTTTTCGCCCCAGCAGCCTCCTGGGGAAAGTACTCTTGAACACCCTTGTCCTAAAATTAAACAGTGGATTCCAGGACTTGCTAAGTGAATTTAGAATCCAGCTTAGTTTCTCTTCATATTTTAAACATGAGAACAGTATTATTGCCTAGAGGTAGAATCAAATAAGAAATAAATGACAGTATAAAAGACAATCTGTTCAATAACTATTTTAATGTGTTAAATACCGATTTTTTTTCATTATCAGGGATTGTACCCAGGGCCTTTGCACTGAGATTCATCCCCAGAGCATTCATTCTTTTTTATTTGTTTATTTAAAGACAAACAGTACATTGTTAAGTTACCCTGGCTGGGTTCAAATTTACAGTCATCCCAATTCAGGTTTCTTACTAGCTCGGTTCCAAATCTGTAACAACAGACTGTCTGGTATTGATAGTACTGTCAGTGACAGTAATTTTTTTTTTCCTTAAGCAAATTAATTTTACTTCTCTATACTAACTACTTTTCATTGTATTAAGGGTATTACTGTAACCTATCTCTGAGATGTTGTAATGATGGAGTAAAGTGATGCATACAGAATTCTGATCACGTTTCATGGCACACACAGTCAAGAAATACTAGCGTTGCTATTTGTTATTGCAATCATTTCACAAATTCTCCACCACTCCACACTCTCTCAGATTGCAATCTGCTTCTTTAAGACTTTTTTCTTAAATGAAGTCATCCAATTCAGTCTGAGTTCAACTCTATACCAACGATGGGGGAGGGATTCTACTGTGTGATTGATTTACTCCGTCATGGCATTCCTTTGAGGACAGTCCTCTGCATGCATGGGCAAAGGTGTTTTCTCACAGCAAACATATGTCCCTGATTCCCCAGCCTCCTTTCTCATGCACAATCATCTGCCAACTGTTGCTACTATTTGGCTCATGCTCAACATAAACAAACATTCATATTGATTTGGAAGCCTCTGTCTGATATTTGCAAAGACAGATAGAAGTGTCTGGAGCTTGATGTGTCAGTTTATGTTAAAAACAAAACTAGTTTGCACCATACACCTCTTCATCTATTTAATTATTTCCAAAATCTTTCTTTCTGATTAATGTATTTGCAGTCACTGGCAGACAGGCTACTGATTTATTCTACATAACATCAAAGTTCCTGATGCTGCATTTTTTTTATCTACAAAAGGAAGTCAGTTATTTACTTTCCCTTAGAATGATGATGTCTAACATATAGTTTCTTTTTTTTTTAACAAATAATGTTTCCTATGTGTTTCTGCTTGTTACTTTTTTGACTCTATTTTTGTGGAGAGTAGGAGCTATTTTGTTCCTTTAGTAGGTTAGGTAAATTGCTTTAATGCCTTGATTTTATGAATGATACAAGTTTTATCTATCAAATAATCTTTTGTTCTTAAATTTACTTATTACTTATTTTTGTTTTTCTTTATTTCAGACAGAACGTTTCCATCTATCCCACACTCATCCTTCTATTCTAATGCTAAATGCTGATATGAATTCAAGAGAATTCTGTCTCATTTTGGCTTCCAGATCTTCAATGACATTTTGACAATATTTAGTAAAGACATGGTACATATTGGGCAATGAATGTGCCTATCAGCCAAGTCGCATACCCACAGCACTGATCAGGTCAAAGAGCCACCGTCTCTGCCATCGTAAGAAGGCATCATTTTTTTATCAACTGTTCATAGATTCCTAGAAAGTCGAATCCTTTCCATTCCTTCCCTTAATATGCCCTACTATAATTCAGGAAGGTCAAATAATCCTCCTTCCGATAAAGCTACAGTGAACAGACAAGTATTAACCAATGCACTGTTAAGTTGTATACAGTGTACATTCAACTAATAGTTGGTTCTTTGACAATTTAACAAACATAGATCCTATATGTCTCAATAACTACACTTTCACAAAATCGTGACTCAACAGCTGAATGCCATTGATCCTTACGTCATTTGCAGAGAGTTCCTTTAAAATGCAAAAAATTCCAACATAAGTCAAAATATTAATTATTTAACCGTCTTTTATTCTTTATTACCATATCTCTTATCCCATAATTTCTATGTATCTCTCTTTCCTTACCTGCTTTCTATTTACCACTTTATCCAAACATCCTTTATGGACCATTCTTTTGTTTTCCTCAATATTTTCTGGCAACAAAAGCAATAAAAAATCTCCATTCCCTGCTTTTGTGAAAACAGACTTACCATCACTTGCCCAGTCTGTGTAGATACTACAAATTCTTCCAATTTGCCAGTGCCTAAAAATGAGGCTCAACTTTTCCAGACACTCTGCGCAAGAACATCGTTTGCTCTCTTGTTCTGAGTCATACTTACTTTCCTTTCTGGAGAGAAAGAATTTCAATTCAAATCAAATCTGACCTCAGGCCAAAGTGCCATGTGGTCTCCATTCTGGAGAAAACAGTGAATTTCAGGAAAAGTATTTATTTATTTGTACACGACACTACAGCTGAAGACATGTGCACCACAGTCCAGGTATCACCACTGTCAGGCTAGTTAGGGGTCTTTCGGCATGTCCCTTAGTCTTATCATCCAAATAAGCCAGAAATCTGAACATCTTTTTTTATCTTTTTAATCTCAGATCTTTGCAGGAATAAGACAGTCAAAGTGCCTATTATTTTGATAGCCCAACCCTTTCTTTTGACCAAAGCAGCCATTTGGCTTTTCCCCACCAGCAGAATTCATGATTTCTGGTCTTCTGGGGGCCTAAGGTATTGCCAAAGCTTCTGGCAAAGCTCTAGCTATTTTGAAATGATGCAACTGAGCACTCAGTGTGTATCATGCTTAAAAGAAGTCTTGCAAGAAAAGATAAAGGCTCAGTACTGAAGAGCCAGGTCGGACATCATATTCTGACATCCAGCTCCTGATCCCCAGTGTTCTAGGTGGTTAGCAAGATACTGTCTTTGTGTCCCTAAAGATTTAATCTCCTCAAATTTATTCTGTTTAGAACAAGAATCAAAACATTCATTCATATAGACAAAATTATGTGACTTATGTTGTCTTAATTGAGGCATATCTACTACTCAAATATAGCTTCTATTTCTAATGACATTTTTTGCACTTGCTGGTGTTTTGAAGTGAAAAGCTATTTTTTTTTTTTTGCAGGCCTGACTCTAGACTGCTGTCAATTCAATAGAATAGGTAGGAATCATTCTTCAAAATAAGAAATCGTGAATAAGTAAAATAATACATCTTCCTAATAGCAACTATTAGCCTCACCAGTTGCTACAAAAGATCATCCAGTCACCAATAGACATTAAGTCACACTTTAAAACAAAACAGAATCCTAAAGTAGGAAAACAACAACAACAAAAAAATTCACACAGTCTACCTTCTTTTCCTTCTATATTCCCATGAGTGAATTTAAATTCTAGACCAGAAAATATACTTTCCCTAGAAGACTCTACTAGGTTTAATGGCTGTTATTCAAAAGTTATGATCATTTGGAACACACACACACACACACACACACACACACACACACATATATATATATATATATATATATATATATATATATATATATATATATCAATGTAAGGTCAGTGTGGTGATCCTAAAAAAACAAGAAAAAAAATATGATTTGGGGGAAGACAGTACATAGAGGATACCAATGGAAAGACCAGGTCAGCAGCTAAAGCCTGTGGAATGAGCAATATTGTGCCAAGTTTTTTGCACAATAGCTTTCATACCAGTGAGAGGCTAAATTTCTGTTATTTTACTATCCGAAGTTTTGCTCATTTTTATGGCCATCTTAAAGGCTCACGTAAGTTATAAATATTAAATATTTTAGGTTTTTGAACCATAAAGTTTCTGTAATAGCCAAAGTAATAAGCAACCAAATGGGTGTGATTGTGATCTAATACAACTTTGTTTATGGAAATCTGAATTTTACCATGTCACAAAATGTTCTTATTCTCTTAATACACTTTGAAATATTGAAAAATATAAACAGTTTTCTTGGCTTTGTAGGTCATGTCAACATAGGTGATGAGCAAGAGTTAGCCTATAGATTTTATCTTGTGAGCTCTTATTAGAATATAATGGAACACTGACCAACAGGTGGGACAGCGCTGGTTATCATGCAGATTATAACCACTTTGGAAACTAGTTTGAGTATCTGAAAGCATTCATCTTTGGAGATGCTTTGCAACTTTAGAGAAATCTATGTGTGATGCTTGTTGAGAGTTCTGACTTGAAATAGATGTGAACCCAAAATCAATAAATGATAAGCCTTGGTCTAATCACCGTCAGCTCATATCAAGGTAATATCCTACATTCACTGCTATTTTGGAACTGTGTCCTAAACAATAAAACATAATATGATTAAAATACTTATACATGATTGATCCAGACCTATTTGGCATGAGATGCTTTCCTTTGCAGAAATCCCAAGCCTGTGAGTCCTCCTCTTACCCACCAGGTCCACAGGTGAGGTTGCAGAGGTGTTGCTCTCATGCCACTCAGAATTCTAACGTGGCTTAATACTTTACCAGGACACCAGTCCCCTAAGTTGTCTACCAAAGTTCCAGAGGAGAAAAGTTACGCCTGTCAGAAGCTTGACACACTGTTGAAAGGATATGAAATCAGCTGTGTAAATTGGAAATTACGAATTTCTATGAGGACCTCACCTGTGTTACTGTAGAAATCATAAACTTTTTTATTATTGTTGAAAATTCAAATAAATTCTTTATATCTAAAATAAATTAAGTAGAAATCTAAAATATGCCATTAAAGGGATCTTCTGCCCCACCTAAATAATTTATTCACACTCAGCCATCCATTTTCTACACTTCTCCCACCAGCTTTGCTCACATTTCAAATAAAGAAAAGGCTAATAAGAATCAGGTGAAAAATTTGAATCTATTCTGTAAAGAACCACACCATCTGAAGCTGTCTCTCTTGCTTATTTTTCTTCTTTCCATTTTTCTGTCTTGTTCCTGGATCATTCTGCTCTTCTTCCAGCATGTATTGCCAATTTATGTTAACTTTCCCTTGGGAGCTCGCTTTACAAGTGTGATAATGAAGAATGGCTTTGAATAAAGCATGCATTTTATATCCAATGGTGTCTTCCTGGGTGATGGGTCTTGGGCCTTCGGCTCACTGCTTCTGCTATATGTATAGAAGAGAAATTCTTAGTGTAGCTTGTAAAGAATTTAGGTAAGCTGCTAATAATCTATGCAAAAGTGTATAGAAGTGCTGTAAACATTAATTATAATAATTTTGCTATGGTCAGATAGCCCTATTTGAGATCATATTTTTGTGCCAATTATGTGTTCTGTGACCTTTAATGTGTCCTTTGAAATTTATAAAGAATATCTTTGCTTACAATATACAGTAAAATCATGTGAACTGAAAAAAAATTTTCCAGAAGTGATTTAATTGATGTACGTAATAGTCTCTAATATTGTAGCTGTCACTAAAAGGCACTGTTTGCAGTAGAAATGCACCAGTGAAATGTCTGACTTTTAGATTGCCAACCTTTGCTCTATCATTAATTTGCAACTATTGGCTTCATTAAGGATGTGAAATACAATATAATGAGCAAAGAATTCTAGACATGTTATCTGTATATTTTTACAAAATGTCATTGTTTTTTAATTTCCCTATAGCACGTGCTATTTTTATAATAATTATTCATACTTTCAAATAAATCTGTAGACATTTTCTAAATTCCTCACAATGTTTTCCTTATCAGAGCCCCAGCCTTATGAATAGGCAATTTTATAAAAAATTTAATAGTGACACAGCAGCTGTAGTCTATGATCTGCACAATGTCATCTGAACTCTAGGACACAGAGCTGTGCTACTTCTACTTTTTTCTAAGAATTCACAGTTCAGTATAACAGGTATTGAATCTTTAAGTGTTGAAAGCAAAAAGGTCTTAAAGTTTGGAAAACGTGCATTCAAAGTTGTCCCTTACCACGTAGAAGAGTATCATTTAGGTCATGTGAGGATGAGATTTCTCTTTTAGATTGGTGAATCCCCACTGGAAAGTGTAGGATTTATTATAAGAAAAAAATTATTGTTCTTTATTATTTTAAATACAGCATAGACCACACAAAAATCAATAGTTAATGTGCAAACTTCAGTTTGGCAGCAGTGGTGCTCTTTCTTTCCACCTATTGTCTGCCAGAAAAAGGCATATGTGCTAATATTCCTTTACAATATCTGTTATTGAGATTTCTTTCCAAGAGGAATATATATATATATTGCATAGGAGAAAATAGTTCAAATTAACATGTAACAAAGAAAATTATTACTGAGTATATGGACCTCAAATAGTTACTTAAAAATATTATGAAAAACTTCATGATCACAAATTTGACAATTCAGATTAAGTGAACTGTTATGATTTGGATCTGCAGTGTCCCCCAAAAGCCTCATATGTGTTTGGTTGTAGTTGTATAAGTGTGGAATGGTGTGCTATTGGTGGGTGAATCCTGGCTGGAAGAGTAGATGCTTGGGCCTGACCTGGAGAGATTGTGTCAACTTGTTGAGATGGGGGAGGGGGGAGTGCTCATAGCAGAGCTTTCAAGTGTGTGGTGTTGAAGGAGGGGCACCCACCCTAGGTGTGGGAGGCCCAAGTAGCAGCTTGAACTAAGTAAAGGAAGGAAGAAGAAACACTGAAACATCATTTCGAATTCTTCTAGGGAAGGACCCGGCCTTTGCCTTGGTCTCTAAATGTAAGTTTGGCTTCTGCTTGGCTTGGCTTCTAACTGCAATGCATTGAGTAGCTCTTCAGCTTCCATCTCATACTTCTATTGCCAGCTGCCTTTGGATGGACTATGTGAAAGCTTCTGGAACTGAGAGATAAACCTTTCCTCCCTTAAATTGTGGATGCTACACGTCCTGTCACAGCAAGGAAGAAGTAGCCAAGACATGGACCAATGTGATAGAGGACATAATCTAACAAAACCCACTGAAAGAGAAACAAACAATATAAATGAGATCCTATCTGTTGGAAAATTTAATCCATAGTTCATAATCTTACAAAAGAGAAAACATTGGAACTAGATTTGTGAATAATTCTGTTGAATATTTTGAAAAGCTATTATACAAGTTCTCTATAATACTTTGCAAAATTGAAACAGAGGGACAATTTCTAACCCATTCTATAGGGAAAGAGTTATTTTAACATCAAAAGAAAATAAAACACTGTCAAGGAAATCTACAAACCATGAGAATTGATGCAAAAATCCTCAACAATGTATTAGCCTAGTAAACTAAATTCAAAAATGCTTTAAAAATAGTTGTTTTTCCTGATTGAACATGATTTATATCAATTATGAAAAATCATTTAATGTTAAGTTATGCAAATAGGCTAAAAAGGGGAAGTGTATGAGCACATCATTAGATTTGAAAACATCAAATAGAATTAAATGCAAAAACATACTAAAATCTCCATCAAAATAATTGTAAAAATAAATTTTCACAACTTATTAAAGAGAACTCAAAAAAAAAATCTATAGCTAGCATCGCCCTTTGTGGTAAGAAATAGATGTTTACCCATAAGATTGAGAACAAGGCAAGGATATGACCTCTCACAACCTCTGGTCGATGCTGTGCTGAAAACCCCTGCTAATTCAGTAAGAAAAGAAGAGGGAAAATATGATACATAGGTAAGGAAGAAAGAAATAATCTGCCATTGTTCACATATGACAAAATTTTCTGTGTAGAAAATCTTAACAAATTTACAATAACGTTCTTGGAACTAATAACAATTATAGAAACAATATTATAAGGTACCAGACTGACATTCAAAATTCCATTATCTCCCTATGTACCACCAAAGCAAATGTAATCTGACACTACACACAAGCATTTACATTAACATTGCTCCCAGAATTACAATAAATAGTTATATGCAGAGCAAATTATAGCTGACCTCAATGTGAGGAAAACACATCGAAGCTTTATCTAAAATGATGAATAATGTCAAAGAAAAGCTAAATAAAAGAGACATGCCCTATGTTTAACAAACAGAGACTTAATGTCCTCAAAGTGTTATTTTTTCACAAACCTGTGTTGTGCCTGCAATATGATCCCACTCTTAATCTTTTTGTTTATATTGAGAAACCAATTCTGAAGTTAATGAACAACAGTAACAAACGTCAGGAGAGCCAAACAATGTAGAAAAAAAAA